>PVKA01016009.1:0-48871 GCA_004027165.1 Ctenomys sociabilis | reverse complement strand
AAACTCGTAGCATTCCGCCTGCCTCGCCCTCCTGATGCTAGGATTATAGGCTTGTGCTACCATGCCAGGCTGAGGTAGACTTCTAAAAACTTTATGTAATCCTTTTTCTATATAGTGTCCCGATTGAAAATTCTTTCCTTTTGATGAAATGGTTATATAATCTACATATGCGTTTCATATTCTGTCCACTTTTCTCTTTGATGCACTTGGAATTTTTTGTATATGGTTTGAAAGGGGAGTTCCCCCCCCCCGTATGTACATAGCCATAGTATTGTATCATTTTTGAAGTACCATCTCACTTTTTGAGAGCATATTTATACCACATTTGCTGTATTTGACATCCTCTTATGTCCTACAACACCAGATTTTTAAAAAATAAATAATTTTGTTAAGTATTAACTGTTTAAGTAATATTAATATATAAGGAATAGTTTATCCATCCTCTCACTTCCCATGGAGAAAAGGTACATAAAACTCTATTGTGAGACTATTTGGGATTGGAATGAATTGTATGTAATCTTGGATGATTAAAAATTTAATGTTATTTGTAATGTCTTATTTTGTCCCACCTTGCTTTCCAGTTGCTCATGTCTTTCTTTTCTTTTTTTTGGGGGGGGGGACCGGGGATTGAACTTCCCTTGCACTTGCCAGGGAAGCACTTATTCTACTGAGCCATCTCCCCAACCCCATGAATTGATTTTTTGAATGTGCTACTAGACTTGGATTTGCTTATACAAACTTTACTTAATTCTGATCTTATAGCTGGATTTTTTTTTGTCAAGTGTTGGTAGTTTTGTTTTATTTTTTCTTTTCTTTTGATGTCTTTATCTGATTTTGGTTTCAGGGTATTCCTAGATTCATGAAACTGATTTTGAGAATTTCTCATTCTGTTTCCTGAATACTTTGTGTAGAATTGGTACATATTTCTTTCTTTAAAGTATGGATGAAGTTGGGCATGGTGGTACATGCCTGTAATCCTGGCACTTGAGGCTCAAGCAGGAGGTTTCCAAGTTTGAGCCCATGCTGGGCAACTTAGTTACTAAGCAAGACCTTTTCTCAAAATAAATAAATAAAAAGGAAGTGTAGCTCAGGGTGAGGGCTTTGGTTTCAAGCCCTGAGCCCTAAGTGTGGGACAGTTCACCAGATAATCCATCTGGGTTTGGACAATGGACGAGTATTTCTTTTTTTTTTTTTTTTTTTTTTTTTTTTTTGGTGGAACTGGGGATTGAACTCAGGCCCTTGCACTTGCCACTCTCATTCCACTGAGAGTCTCTTTGGCCTTTTAGAGGAGTCTTTTGTTTGGTATGAAGGATTCAGATTGTTCTTTCCTAAGTCAATTTGGTTTGTGTTTTTGAAGGAATTTACTATTTTTTATCTAATTTATGTAGAACTTTAGGGTGCATGTTTTCGTTATCTTCTAAAGTTTGTAGGATGGAGTTTTGTATTACTCCTTTTAAAAATTCCTGACAGTGGTGGCTTGTTATTTTCTATTTCAATCCAGTCTGGTTAGAGATTTATGTTTTATTAATATTTTGAAATAACCAGCTTTGGTTGTATTATTTTTTCTCTATATTTCTGTTTTGTAATACTACATTGATTCTTGAAATTTATTGCTAATTTCCTTTTATTTCTCATAGATTTAATGTACTTTTTCTAGAAGGAACCTTAGACTATTGACTTGAATCTTTTTTGTTTTTTTCTATTTAGTACTGGATCTACTGGGTATCACTACGCAGATTGAACTCTTAGTGATCCTGCTGTTTTTAGCTTCCCAAGCGCTGGGATTACAGGTGTATGCCACAACGCCCAATCTCAGTTGCCAGTCTCAGCATGCCCCAGGGCTGAGGCTGGCATGGCAGAGCTGGGGGTTCAAAACCCAGTCCTGCATCTGCCTAAGCAGGCACTTTAATCTGCTGAGCTATCTGCCTGGCCCTTGACTTGAGTCTTATATGAGAACATGATGCTAAAAATGTTACTCAGAGCTCTCTGACATTATAAATTTCATTCAGTACAGTATGTTTTCTAATTTTCATTGTGATTTGTTCTTTCTCAGGATATGTAGAATTATCATTTTTAGTATTTAGATACCTGAGGATTTTTCTTTTATCTTCTTGTTCCTGATTTCTAGTTCAATTCTTTGGTTTTTAGAAAGCATACTTTGTTTAGTTTTTTTCTCTAAAGATTTCTTAACATTTATTTTTTGCCCAGAATACAATCTATTTTGGTGATTATTTTATGTACAGTTGAAAATAATGTACTCACTCAGGAGAATGGGGAATATAATTTGCAAGTAGGCCAAATACATTAAAAATTGTACAGATTCTTTATTTACTTATTTATGTTTTGATATCAGAATCGAACTCAGGACCTTATGCTTGGCAGGCAAGTGCTTGTGCCACTGAGCTATTTCCCTGGCCCTAGATTCTTTTTTTGGACTTCTTTGAGCTCTTAGGAAAGAGTGCTTAACTCTTGTGATATAATTGTGAATTTATGTGATTCTGTTTCAGTTCCATCAAGTTCTTGCTTTATGTACTTTGTACTCTGTTATTAGATGCATATACATACAGGAATGCTAGGCTTTGTTGATGAATTTAGCATTTTTATTTTATAAGACTTGTAAGTTGTCTTTAAAAATCTAGTTTTCAAAAAAGTAATCCAGTTTTGACATCTTCTACCTTTTTTGTAGAGTTTTTTTTAGCCATTTTTAATGTGATACAGTTTTATATGATCAGCTTCTCATCTTTAATTTGATATTTTCTTTTGTTGTTTTGTCCTATTTCACCCTTTTTCCTGCTTTCTTATGGCTGGATTTACTTTTAAGTATTCTATTTATCTCCACTTGGCTTATTGGCTGTATCTCTTTGTTTTGTATTTTTAGTAGTTACTCTAGGATTTACAGTCCATGCCATTAACTTCTCATTCTACCTTCAGAGAATATTTTTTCAGTTCTTTGATGTCAGAATCTTATAACAGGATATTGTTGTTTTTCTCATTGTTCATGTTACATTCTTTATACCTGTGTATTTTACTTACATATTACAAATTAGATATTTCTAGGTATTGATTTACCTTAAATAACAAATTTCTTGTAAGAAATTAAAGTCAGAAAAAATGTACTATTTATTTATATATATTTTGTGAATAGTTCTGGGATTGTTTATGCTTTTTAAGTATAAATTTTTACCTAGAATTTGTATTAATTTTACATCATGAAATACTTTCAAGCCAAATGGAGCAAAATATACCTATGGTTCCAGGCACTTTGGATCCTCAGATAGAAAAATTGTTTTGAGCCCAGAGGTTTGTGGCAAGCCTGGACAGCATAGTTTGAACCTGTATTAAAAACAACAGAACAGCCAGGCGTGGTGGCACATGACTGTATTCCCAGCACTTGAGAGGCTGAGGCAGGAGGATTGTTGTGAGTTGGAGACCAGCGTGAGCTACAAAGTGAGCTGAAGGCCAGCCTGAACTGCATAGTGAGACCCTGTCTCAAAAAGACCAAAAAAAAAGCAAAAAAACAAAAAAACAAACAAACAAAAAAAACCCAACAGAACAATAACAAGAAACCAAAAAAAACTATTGACTATTTCTGTGACTGCAAGTCTGTTGGCAATGACTTCTCACGCTTTGCTCCTGTAAAATAGTCTATTCGCCTTTGAGTCAGAAATATTTTAGCTGGATATTGATGTCTCGATTGACAGTTGTTTTCCTGTTACTTAAATCATGATACATCATTATCCTTTGGTTTACACAGTTCTGAAGATAGGATTTTTTTTCTTGTGCTAAGGATTTGAACCTTGCCCTTTGGAGTGAGCTGTATCTACCTTTTTAATTTTATGACAGGGTCTTACTTGCCTAAGCTGTGCAGACTGGGCTTGAGGTTGGATCATCTTGTCTCAGCTTCCTAAAGTCAAAGAGGTGGGTTTTCTTACCTTTCTCTATATGTAATGTTCTGTTGCCTTCAGGATCCTCTGCTTGCCTTCAGGAAGTTATATTTAACTTTGGTTTTCATCAGTTTGGTCTGATACACATAGGTGTGCTGTCATTTCTAGTTATCCTGCATTATTCTCTGAGGTGCTTTCTCTGTAATTAAAGTTCTTCCTAATTTTTCATGAATTATTATGTACTATACTGTACTTTCAAAGATTTTCTGTTTTTAGCCGGGTGTGGTGGCGCATGCCTGTAATCCCAGCACTCGGGAGGCTGAGGCAGGAGGATTGTTGTGAGTTCGAGACCAGCCTGAGCTACAAAGTGAGCTTAAAGCCAGCCTGAACTGCATAGTGAGACCCTGTCTCAAAAAGACAAAAAAAAAAAAAAAAAAGATTTTCTGTTTTTAGCCTTTCTCACAATTTGCTTCTGGGCTGTAATGACAAATACATTACAGTGCTCCATATTGTTCCACAGATCTTGGATCTTCTGTATTCTTCCTTTGCATATTCAGTTTTTAGTCTTGAATAATTTCTGTTCATTCATTTTCAGCTTTGTTAATTCTTGCTGCATTTTTTGTAATCCCAGTTAAATAATTCTCCATGTTTGACACCATGACTTGTCTAGTTTTTCACTTTCTTTTTCCCTTTTGGATGCTGGAGATAGAATTCAGAGCCATGGTGATTCTATTCTAGGCAAGTGCTCTACCACTTAGGCCCTCATATAGCTTCTGTCTGTACCCATATTTCCTACTTTTTTCTTTTGATAGTTTTACATTTAATCATAGTTACTGTAAAAATCTAGTGTTTAACATCTTTGCTGCTTTGAGATCTAATTAGTTCAACAACTTTGTCTCTTGACTCGATTTTTGCTTTGCTTTTGTGTCTTACTAGTTTTGGCCATTATGTTTAAAAGTACAGGAGAGACTGAAAAAAAATCTGCTCTGCTAGGAAGTGGCATGTCTTCTTTATCTTGAAGGTGCTGATATTTGGAGAGTTACTTGGTCAGTGGGTGGTTACTCCAGCTGTTGCTTGCTGTTGAGCTGTTCTACACCAGCTTCCTTCAGGAATGCTTTGCTTTTGTGTCAGTCATCAGTAAGACTTAGTCTGCTGCAGTTTTCTTCTCGGTCTTCCTGTTGCATCCACAACTGTCAGCTGCAGGGACACAAGCAGCCCTTCTGTGTGTGGCTTCATCTCCTCCTTGGACAGGGTTGGGTGTGTATATGTGTTTGCGTGTTTATGAGAGGGGTATTCCTCACTTCTCATACACCAGTTGGAGTCTTAGGCAGGCCCTTGGTGCCCAGGTCTGGGCTGTGACTTGTCTACGTTCCTGGCCATTCTTCCAGTGGTTACCAAGCTGCAGATTTTAGAGAAATTGTAGGTTTTTTTTTTTTGTGTGTGTGTGTGTGTAGTTCTTATTTCTGTTCCCTCCATCATTTTGGCCAATTTAAAAATTTTTTTTTGTATCACTGCAAGGTCCTGAGCCTCAGTGTCATCTGCCTTGACTCCAGTGCAGTGGACTTTACCTAGTGCTCAGAACAGGGTGGAATCTGATTGTTACGTCTCTGCAATGTACTCTGGGGATGTTTGGAAGAGGGGTCCTCTTGACACTATCCTAGTGACAGTGCCATCTTATTTCTACTAAAGAGTAGCTTGCTTTCGCATGGATGAATCAGGAATATTTCCTGTCCTCTTCTCTGTGGCTTATAGCTTTGCTTAATTTGATAGTAGAATCTAGATGAGGCCAATTCTTACCCTAATGCTCCAGTAGTAGTTGATTTCTGCCTGCAAGTGAGCACTTCCAAGGGAAGAGAAGGTCACTTGTTATTTCCTAATCTTTTTTCTCAACACCTGAAGGCAGCTTGTGCAAGTAACAAATAGCCATGGACTCTCGTAACAGGCTTCCTGGAATACTAGTTGCTTGGTTAGTCCACAGTCTTTAAATCTTGCTAAGATTTTTGTGGTTTTCTTAAGTAAAAATGATTTAGTTGTGGTTAAAAACCCTTACATTTTCTGTCTTAACCATGTTTAGTGTATAGTTTGGTAATGTTAAATCTGTGAAACAGATTTCTGGAACGTTTTGTTCTTACAAAACTGAAACTCCAGGGCCAGTGAGATAGCTCAGTGGAGGGACTGGAATTCCATCCCCACATGCCGCACCAGCCCCATTGCCTGGGTGGAATGAGCAGGCCACAGAGCCTGTGCATGGTGGCACGTGCCTGTAATCCCAGCACAGGGGAGGCTGAAAACAGGAGGATCTACACAAGTCTGAGCTGCGTAATGAGACCCTGTACCAAATTCAAAAAGTAACAAAAACAGAAACTGAAACCCCATGTCCACCAACACCAGCACCTTGTTCTATTTGATTAAACCAGAATATGGTATAATGAGTTCTACATGTTAGTTGTTTGTGGCACTGGAAAGTGAACCTCAACCTTGACTACCATTTTTCTGCTTTCTATACCTGCTGTTACAGTCTGACGCATTTCCATTTTGTTAGCCTAATGCAGTACCATTTCTCTGTGATGAGGATTACCTCCTGGAACGTTACCCTGTGGAATTCAGTGCACCTGGTTGCTTTGTGACATTAGTTAACAGGGCTCAAAAATAATAATTTTGTAGGTTCTTCCTCATGTAAACATTTTCTTTCTATGCCTACTCAGGTTAAATGTGTTCATTTAAAAATTAACATTGAATTTTATGATTAGTACTTACAAATGTACCAATTAATCTATTGTTTTTCCTGTAGTTTGCAGTTATAAAGGATTATACTGAAGGATTTGTTGACCTCAAACTATCCTTGCATTATGAAATCTTGCTTTTTCATTAATATATTGTTTTTGTGTGGCTTAATTTTCTTTGCAAAGTTTGGAATGATATTTAGAATATAAGCACCTATATTCCCACATAGGATCTATTTAACATTTCCTGATGGTGGACCAGAATTTTAAATAAATGCTTTGTTGGTTATGTAAATGGATTGAGCTGTCATTGGACTCTCACTTCCTTAAAAACAGCATTGACTCCTATGTTAGTTGATTAAGCAATTAATTATTATTATATCTCTTCTGTATATTTCTCCACCAAATTCCTTAATTCCTTTTTTGCACCAAGCTTTAGGAAATTGCTCATTTGCTTTAGGCTAGTAACATTTTTATGTTTTGCAGCAGGGTAACATTGATATTTTGTGGTTTTATAATTACATCTATACTATAAACATACCTATAACATTTTTCTTTCTTTCTTTTTTTTTTTTAAACAGAACTGGGGATCAAACTCAGGCCTTTGCGCTTGCTAGGGAAGCGCTTATTCAACACTGAACCATCTCCCCGGCCCCTAACATTTTCCTTATATTTCACATTATGTTTCACTGTTCCTTTTTTGTTGAATGTCCTACAAACTGGATTACTAGTTTTTGTTGTTAAAATTTTTATTTGGACTTTTCACCCATTGTGGTCTGTTCTTTACTTGTTTTCTTCTGTGACTTTCAGCGTACAGTTTTAATTTTGTACTTTCCTTTTAGTTATTAAAAAAAAAGCCCTAGCCATGAAAGCATTAAAGTTATAAATATTATTCTGATATGTCTTTGCTATATACTGTATACCATTTTGTGTTCTAATTATTTTTGTTCTATTTGATTAAATCAGAATATGGTATAATGAGTTCTACCTGGTAGCTATTTGTGGCACTGGAGATTGAACATAGGTCCTTCACACTGAGCTGCATCTCTGGTCCTTTGTTCTTATTTTGAGACAACACCTTGCTGAGACCCTGCTGGAATGTGTGATCCTCCTGCCTCAGTATCCTCCAGTGCTAGGATTATAGACATGTATCCCCACAGCCCTATTAGATGCATATAGTTTAATCAAATTTTTATCATATTGTGGCATTTTTTTGTTTTTAAAAATTGTGGTAAAATAGAAGTAACATTGAATTAACCATTGTGGCTATTTTTAGGTGTATAATTCAATGATGTTAAATATATTCCATATTCTCTGGATTGGCTGCGTGAATATCTTCTTTGGAGGAATTTCTCTTTGAGTCTTTGGTTCACTTTTAGGGCTGTTGAACTGTAATCCTTCATGTAGTCTAGATCAGTGATGGCTTTTAGAGCTGTGCATGATGCAGACAACGCACGATGATGTCTGCGCCATAGGCTCGCCACCGCTGGGCTAGATGTTAGCACCTTATCATTTGTGTGTTTTTGGATTCATATTCCTAGCCTGTGGATTACCTTTCTACGTTGGCATAGTGTCTTTTGATGAACAAAAGTCTTGAATTTTGATGTAGTCTGTTTTTTTTTTTTTTTTTTTTTTTTTTTTTTTTTTTTTTTTTTTTTTTGTCCTTTTGGTGTCTCTGTGCTTTTGTATTCAAATTGGTGTGTATTGTCCTGCTTATTCCTAAACATTTTATAGTTTTATCTTACTCAGTTTTTTGGTAGCACTTGCATTGTATATTTGCCTCTATGTTGTCTGGGACATTAGCTCCATAAATATTATTATTTTTTCTTTATTTTACTAATTTGCTAATTTTTTTCTGCTGAACATACTCAGTTTAATTCATCATTTATCCTAGAGTGATTTTTCTTGGTTGGTACTGGGAATTGAACTCAGGATCTTTTTTTTTTTTTTTTGGTGGTACCAGGGATCAAACTTGGGACCTTGTGCTTGCCAGGCAGGCACTTAACACTGCTGAGCTATCTCCATAGCCCCAAACTGAGGATCTTTATTATGGCCCAAACCATTTTGACATAAATTCTCCAAGTTATTTAATTGCCCAACCTGGGCTCAGATTTATGGTTCTGCCTCAGCCTCCTGGAATGTTAGGATTACAGACATATACCACCATGCCTAGATCTGCTCTACTCTGATCTCTTCTCTTCTCTTCTCTTCTCTTCTCTTCTCTTCTCTTCTCTTCTCTTCTGACAACTACCTTTCCTTTTTATTTAGGTTTATTTGTTGGTTGATTTTTTACTATAGAGTAACTTAATCTGGATTTTCCTTTTAATTAATCTCTGTTGTAGTATGATAATTATACCTGTGTTTGATTTTCTTAAGGTTTTTGGAGTAGTTACTTCTCAAACTTTTCCTTTCAGCTCTTGACTATTTTCAAGTTGGTATATACTTTCTGCTACTGGACCTCTGTGAATTTAGAATATCTTCTGGGCTATGCTACATGGTAGTGGTCATTCTTTCTTCTTTAGACTTTTTAGAGTCACGGCTAGCTGTGGCTACGTTTGCGTGCACCATCTCCTTAAGCCACCTGTATGAAAAACTCGTAATATACCACCACTAGTGAGCATTGTGAGAGATGCATGTATCTGGGATGTCCAGAGGCAGCATGGCCCCCTT
Organism: Ctenomys sociabilis; assembly: GCA_004027165.1. Taxonomy (NCBI): domain Eukaryota; kingdom Metazoa; phylum Chordata; class Mammalia; order Rodentia; family Ctenomyidae; genus Ctenomys; species Ctenomys sociabilis. The sequence continues at coordinate 39,594 of PVKA01016009.1, read as the reverse complement.
AGGTGGGGGCCCTTGGTGCACGAGTCTTGGACCCCTGAGATATGCGCTGCTTACACTCAGAGGCACATTTGTCCTGAAAGCCGTCCAGTGCAGTGGGAACTCTGACCCTTCCTCTGACTCCGTCTCCCACTTGAAGGGAGCTTAGCTGCACTTGGGCTTCTTCACTGTTCTCTTACTTTTATCTGCTCATTTTTTGGTAGTTTTACTACTTTCTATCCTAGAACTTCTTTTGCAGGTCCTTCTTCGTGATTACTCTGCACAAACCCAGCTCATTTTTTTTTTTTTTTGCATGATTATTTACATAATGCCTTATTTCTCATTACTTTTTCCTTTTTTCATATATCCTTTGCTGGGTTCTCAGTGCTACTCTGATTCACTTGTTATTTGGTTAGGATGATTCAGTATTTTCATTAGAAGGGCTATGTTAGCACAATTAGCACTGGATTTTGCTTATCCTCAGATGTACTCAAATATTTCTCATGAAGCCCAATGAACAGCACTTAGGTTCTGGTTCCTTTTTTCCTTAGTTCACTTCAGAGTTATTTCACTGTTTACCTGGACCTCTTGTTCATAATGACACATCTGACTGCTATTGTGATGATGTTTCTTTTGTATTTAAAGTAGGCTCAGTGAGTTGATTTCTCAGTCTCCCTTTTCCAGCATTCTCTCCTTAGCTTCCCTTTACAGTGCTGCTGAAAGCTCTGTATATACTGTTTCTGCCTTCTTTCAACTATGATAAAAATTATAAGGTGTAGATCAAGATGTACTGGAATTTCTTCTTGGTAAAAGGGGCCGGACAGGTGCTCAAAAATGGCTCACTTACTGTTTCAGGCTGTAGACTCTTTCTGTTGTTTAGTTTTGTTTTTGAGTTCATACCGGCCTTGAATTTATTGTGTAGTCTAGCCCTTGAACTCATGGTGATCCTCCTGTCTCAGCCTGCCAAGTGTTCAGATAAAAGGCGAGCACCATCATGCCTGACCAGGAATAGAATCTGTTTTTGCAAGAATGAATTGACAAACACTTCAAAGAAATTCATCATTGTGAGTTTTATATAAAGGCAAAAACGTGTTCTTTATGGCCTTTTGAATAGTTCATCTAACCAGCTAACCTACCTCCAGGGAAGTCTGTGTAATTAGGTTGTTTTTCATATAATTAATGCATTTCTAAGGTTGTAATGACAGCTTACTTTTTATTCTGAAAGATTTGCATGTGTATTTTGTTTCTTAAAATTATCTTTGGAATTTTGGATTTTTGCTGGTGTGTGGCGAACAAATGTGCATTCACATCAACCCTTGTTAACAACCCTTTGAAGCTCCGGTTGTATGAAGAGCAGAAATTAAAATTTGTACTTTGTGTTTCTTTTTCTCTTTTAGTTTCCTTTTGTTCATAGTTGGACTTCTCGGTTTGCCTTCCAAGTATGTTTTTATTTCTTTCTTTTAAGAAGCCTTGGGCTGGCCAGCTAGCACAGTGGACTAGAGCATCTGCTTAAGCAGAGTACAGCCCCTCCCCCCATGCACTGAGATGGCCAGGTGATGTGTGCCTGTAATCCCAGCACTTGAGAGGCTGAAACAGGAGCATCACTTCGAGTCTGATCTATCTAGTGACCCCCTGTAGACCCTGCTGACCCTGTCTGAAATACATAAAAATACATTAAAAAAATAAAATAAAATCTTGTAGTTTCATCTTCTTCGGGTGGTGTGCTTGTATGTGAATTTGTGCCTGCAGCCGCTCAGACCTCCTTACAGATGAGGTCACTGGGAAAGCTGACACACAAGCTGTCTGTGGGAGGTAATAACACATCACAGGGAGCTGTTTGTTTTCATTTTCACACCCAATTTTGAAACCTCACTTCCCATAATGTAATGAGCATAAGATGTTTGAAAATGCGTTTCTCCCTCATTGCCCAGCCTACGAGCTTTCAGAGCTGTCAGCCTTGTCGTCCTTCATTTTCTTATTAAACAAGAAATGGGTTATCTTCTAGACAGAAAGTCACGGGTTGGATAGAAGACCAGTGAGGGTTTGATTTTTCCTTGCTCAGAAAAAACCTGAGCTTCCTTTGCTGCATGATAAGTGAAGTACTTGTAGACAATGCTGTACAGTATTTGTTTTTTCAAAAGCTTGAGGATATCATTTGATACAACTATATAATATATTCTGTAATAATACACAAAATTCACAAAATCATTAAGAATTGCAAGTGATGGGTTGTTTAAAAGTTTTATTTAGAGAAGGCAGGCTGAACTGTAGATCTTTTAAACATTTTTTGAACCTTTTTTCTTGGATTTGACCAGTTATTCTATTAATGTCTTACTTCTTACTTGGTTACAAATTAGCTATTGCACTGTATTAAATTATCCTGTGTGTCTTTGTTTCTTCCCTTCTCTGATGGTTTCATACTCTGTCTTTTCTATGACTTAGCTTTGCAGAGCACTGATCAATGTTATAGGACATTACTTTGGTTTTTAGTTTGTCAAATTTTGCTATGAATAGTTTGGATTGTGGGGGTCTAGAAGAAATTAGAAGTGAGATCAAGTGCCCTTCTCAGTGTATTGCAGGAAGTGTCACCAGCGTGTTGTAACATAGTACTCACAATATATCATTGGTGAATTTAACTTTGCTTACTCACCAGAAGTTCTTTTTTATAACTCCTCTACTGCAAAATTGCTTTTTACCCTCCTCTCCATACTGTGTTCTTTAGAAAGGAGTCTTCCTGCTACAGTGGTAGTTGGTGCTGAAAATAACTACTTATGTTTAAGATATACGGTAAATATTTAAATTAAGAAAAGCTTCTTACAGTAAAAGACGCATTGCCATTCATCTCCCCCAAAACTCTCCCCCACACCTTGAAAACACTTGTCCTATGTTTTGTGCTGGCTTCCGAAGCAGTTTTCAGAGTTTCTTTCTCCACTGTCTTTCCAAGTTGTGATAAGACCTCAGGGGTGCTCCTGCTGTTTGCCACCAGTAGAAAGGAAGGCTCACAGCAACCCCACTGTGACTTTGCATCTCACTCATTCACTGGATCTGGTACTGGGTAACTTCTGACTTTCCCACAGCCAAAAACAACCATGAAAAGTAAATGTTCTGAATTGACTGGGGATCACAGGGTAGCAGGACACCCCATGCAAAGACACTGATCAGAGGACCTCCCGGACTGTGTCAGACAGTGGTAACAATTACCTTGTATAATATAGAATTCTGTAGAACTTTGCTCTTATTTATTTAAAATTTATGGACACATGGATGTTTATTTTACTTATACATGACTTCTTAAGCTAATGTAGTGCTGCTTATTTTCTTACTCAGATTTGCAGGATTTTGCTAAAGAGTTCCATTGTCCTTGAAGACTTCCCTGCATTCTTTACTTCTGTAAGCACTTCCTCACTGCTGTTGGGAGGTTCTCTATGCTGATTTTAAATTTATGCGTTGGTAAATCAGCCATTTGTTCAAGGCTTGTTAAATTCATCTGATGGAGAATGATATTTAGAAACCAAGATCTGAATGCTAAGAATCCTTGTCACTTGGTGTTGGTATTGCTCTCATTGTGAATCATAGTTGGTCAACATTAATTCCTTGGGCCAGGGAGATAGCTTAGTGGAATAAGCGCTTTCCTGGCAAGTACAGGGGCCTGAGTTCAATCCCTGGTTCTGCTAAAAAAAAAAAAAAAAATTCCTTTACCTAATGTTTAACAGTAAACTGGTAAGTAAGAGAAATACCAATAATTCTTTTTGAAATGGAGAACTTCAATTACTTGTGATTCACAATGTGGTATGTTGTGTATGAGTAGAGAAAATAATTTTTGCACTATGTCTTATGGTAAGGTCACTATAGCTTTTCTTACTGCATTCCTTTGTAAGTTTTTTATTATCTTAATGACTTAGACTGCTAGAGATGTTATGAGAGTAATATTTGTTTGTGGTGTTAGGGATTGACCCTAGAACCTTCTCATGAAGCTAAAGTTCCAGTCCTTTAAAAAAGACTTGTCCCTCTGAGATGAAGCCTCCCTAGTTTGCTAAGTTGTCTAGGCAAGGTAGCTTGTAGATGTCCTGCCCTGGGCAGGATGGAAGGACAGGGTGCTGGCAATATAGACATGCATCACCATACTTGGCTTACTATAGGAATTTAAACCTATCGTTATGCTGTACTGCTAGCACTGTTTTATAACTTGCTACATATTTTTATATTAGTCATTTATGGTCTCTTCAAGTTAATGCAAACCTTGAAGAGAAAAATTACTTAGGCCCTAATCAGAGTTGAAAAAAGTTCTAAAATTGCTATCTTATTTTTCACTTTTGAAGATCACAGCAGTGTGATTAAAATGTTTTCTAGAAAATTCTGCTATGACTTTTTAAAATTAGGTTTTATTGCTAGAGTTTAGGCATATATAATGATCACATTCACCATAGAGAATTTGTACCTGTGCATGATATAACTTGATTCTTTTTTCTCTTCCCCTGCCTTCAAACCCTTCTCTCCTCCTCCATAATAAAAGCTGGCTTTGCATTTTTTTCTTATTTTTCTTTTTTCCTTCTTTGCACCCCAACCCCCTTCCCTAGGTTCCCTCCACAATTGAATGTTTTCTTTCTATTTCACAAATCCTGATGCACATCCTGGTCTGTCCTTATGCTGCTGATGTTTCATGGCAGAGAAGCAATGCAGTCCTGTCGTGCCACATTAAACTGTGTGCTGGGAACAGTCACAGTCATGGAAATCAACTAATTCTCACTGAGTGTTTATGATGTGCAGAGGATTGTGTTTCGATCGAGAGTCTGAGATCTTCAGAACTATGGCCTTACCACTTGGTTAGCTTTCTTATAAGAATGGTTCTTAATAGTTTGACTTTCTGCCACTCAAGTAAAACTACACATGGCATAAAACATTCATGACCATGTATAAAGAATTTAAAGAAATTGAAACCTCACTCAAAGCAAGTCATTGCAAAATTCCTGTGAGATCAAGAGTGTAGCTTTGTGAGGAAGAATAGAACTCTGGACTATTCTTCCTGGGACCAGAGAAATCATCTCTATTGATCTGTTCTGGGGTGTAGTGTAGAGTGATTTGTACAGCTCAGCAAGACAGTGGTATGGAGGGTTTTGTGCTGTCTCTCAGCAATTCTTTTTCAGAGGACATTGGCAAAGAAAGGAAGGAAAAAAGCTTAAAACATTCTTCCTTCTTTTGAGATTTTTTGATTTTACTTGGGTCTGAGACAAACACATTAATTAAATATGATAGTGAGTTGAGTGACACCTATCAAAAAGGTCTTTCCTGCCTGATTCCTCAGAACATGTGAGTGTGCCCCTACTTGGTTCAGGGTCTGTACTGATATCATTCAGTTAAGGATTTTAGGATGAAAATACTTCGGATTTCCTGAGTCCAGAAAATATTTAATGACCTTGAAGAGTCAGGAGGAAGATGTGCGAAGGAAGCAGAATGCTGAAGGGTGCAGTGGATGACTGGTGCTGGAGGAGCAAGCAAGGGCTCTCTGCTAGAGGCTCTGAGGCAGTGTGGCCCTGCAGTCTCCCTCCCCATGACTGTTACAGTCATCTGTGTTATTAGCCACCAGTTTTGTCCTAATTTCTCAGCGCAGCCACGAGAAACTAATGAACCCATCTGGAAAGACATTAGGCTGGGGGTGACGGGTATAGTGTTGAGCCAAACAATGTTAAGGATAAAAAATTCCTGCCATCAAGCATTATAATAAATTGTATAATCACACAAGGTGTTCTGAGGGCACCGAAAGGTACCCATTGAAGGGTACAACTAGCTTTGTTCATTTGAAGGAGTTTTAGGAGTCACTGACAAAGAAACATTTATTGTGGGATTGAGTGAGGAGTTAAGAGTATGTCTCAGAAAAGGGAAGCAGGGCTGGAATCAGGGGAGATGCATTCTCTGCTTCTGATACGTTCTAGAAGACGAGCAGTACACCCTCTAGAATTACAGTAGTTTCAAGTTGTGAAGTAGAGGTATTTCTTGAAGCTATAGTGTCAATTGGGAGATGCTGTATCTCTTGCTGGGTAGCCCTAGTAAACATGGTTCTAGAAATTTTTAAATATGACCTATTGTCCATACCTCATCAAGTGTTCTCTGACACAACCACTGGCGGGTTAGGCTGCAGCATGAACTCAGGGGTTTGTGCAGGAGGTACTCTGGGACCAAGCCAGCAACCTTCTGCACAGGGGCTAGACAGTAATATTTTAGCTTTTGCCAGCCACATGACATCTTTGCACTCATATACAACTCTTGCTCCCTTTTGGAAGTTTGGTTTCAAGACGTTGGGGTACCCAAAATCCACAGATTCTCAAGTCTCTTATCCTAACCAATGTGGTATTTGCAAAATATCCATGCATGCTCACTTATACTTTAAATCATCTTCAGATTTCTCACAATAAGACAGTGTAAATGCTGTGTACTGCAGTAGTTGGGGAATAATGACAAGAAGAGAATTTTGTTCAAGTTGAATTAATTAATCAATTAATTAATTCCTTTCAGTGTCTTTGGTACAGGATCTCACTATGCAGCTTGGACTCTACTGATCCACCTGTTTTCAGCTTCTCTACACCTGAGATTACAGACACGCACCATCATGCCTAGACTTAGTGGCTGGCTCAGCACATCCAGGGACAGCATGAAGAGCCAGGGATCGAACCTTGGCCTCTGCGCTTGCCTAAGCAGGTGCTTAGTCTGCTGAGCTATCTTGCCCAGCCTGTACATGTTGAGTTTAGAGTCAAGTATTTTAAAAATACTTTTAGAACATAGCTGGTTGGATTTGGCAGTGAGGAACTTACAGATGCAGAGCGAAAACCCTCTGTATGTACAGACCCACGTGCATGTGTGCACATGTGTTTTTAAGATAGCTTAATATTATCTGTTTCTTCTTTGTCAGAATCTTTTGGTCTGAGTCTTGTATTCTGAGAAACTACTTTGAAGACAATGATACAAAGTGTGTTCACTGCTTCATTCTCTAACTGTGTTCTTCTGAGCAAAAATTATTCCCAAAGAGTAAAACCTAAAGAAAGCGGTCATAGGCTATATGTGGCTCATATCGGCTGACCTGCTTTGTAGCAGTGTAGTACATTAGGGCTCTCTCTTCATTTATAGGACAGTCATGTGCTTTTGTTATAAGAACAGGTATAAAATATGAATAATTTAAAATCTGAGCCATAGCATGTACTGCTGCTGTTTATTGCTTTGTCAACCTTAAACTGAGTAAGTTTAGATATAGCTAGAAAAATGCTTGGGTTTTCTTAATTTTCACTTTCTTTGTAAGTGGAACCTGTCCAAACTTTTCAGCATTCTGAAAACAGGCAGGAAGCTAAGCATCTGGACTTTTTGGTCTAACTTCTGCAACAATGCATTGCTAGTTAGGTAACTAATAACGCTTTAAAAACTGGTCCTTCATTGACACAGTGTATTTCCCTGTGTGTGTGGACTATTGAGTCTTTTTTATTTTTGTGTAACTAGTGCAGGGTCTTCAGGGTCTCACTACACAGGTTGGACTTATAGTGATCCTCCTGTTTTCAGCCTCTTAAGTGCTTGCATTAAGGTACCCACTACTGTGCCCAGGCTCAGTCTCTGTCTCAGTGCCCTGGGGGTGGGGCTGGCACAGCACGCCAGGAATCAAACCCCGGTCTCTGCACTTTGCCTAAGCAGATGCTTTAGTCTGCTGAGCTATCTGGCCTGCCTTGTTGAGTTTTTAAATGCTTGTAAATTGTGTTCTTTAGGGTTAATAATTGATTGGTTTTCTCAGATAATATGAAAGAACTTGGTTACCAGATTGTCTTCTCCTTCTTCAACCTCAGGTCCTAAAACATCTGAAAGTGCTGGTAGCTTTAGAAATTGTCAGTAAGTTACACTAAAATTCCTTTAAATTCATTTCAAGTAAATTGATATAGCTTGGAGATGATTTTTTAAATTAAAAAATTCTTTATAAGATGCTATAATTCTAACAAAACATATGAAGTAGATAAAATAATAATATTAAGAATATTTTAAGGGCCAGGGAGATGGCTCAGTGGAATAAGCACTTCCCTGGCAAGTGCAAGGGCCTGAGTTCAATCCCCGGTTCCGCAAAAACAAACAAACAAAAAATTAAAACACTAGGAAAAAAAAAGAATATTTTAAAAGATGTCTTAGATTTCAAACTTTTAATGACTATTGTTCTCATCTATTTTTCTCTCCTGTCAAGTGTCTCAAGTTCCAGGGAACCAATAATTTGCCAAGGCCAAAGGTAATTTTGAGTAGAAAGAATGTTACTATAGTCAGCTGCAAACACAGAATTAGAGCACTTCATAGTTAGTGTCTTCCTGTACTTCATGTGCACCCATAATGGATTAGCAGGTTCTAAACTTTTTTTTTTTGTAGCACAGATTCCATGGGTGTTTATTGGAAATAAATATGATAATGAATAATTTAAACACAAGTTACACATATAAAACAGCTTATATAAATTGCTAAGTGTGGAAACATAAGATGAAATTGTTATTTTGGAAGTTCAGTTATTCCATATTCCCTGTAATTTTTATTTATTTTTTATTATTTTTTTATTTTGTTTTACTGAAGTACAAATATCAATGAGACAGTTTTAAGATACCTTGACAAGATGGATTTGATAAATTAATACATTGCAAACTGTTTTCATAATGTTTTGGTATCATAGAAGGTGCATACATGGTATTATACTTACAGACATTATTACACCCTGTGTCTCTTATCAGTAAATAGAGTGTAGCTCTTTGTGTATCTTATCTTTTATATCTGAATTACATTAAAGATTCAATAATTAATACTTTCTACCTTGTTATTTTCCTAGTGGTTGTCCATAGTACCAGAAGCCAACATAATATCCTGTCCAACCACCATTAGTGCAAATCTCACCTCTTATAGAATTATGTAGAAGCACAGCGTTATCTATCCCAACTGTACTGTCCATACACACACATCATGATTCTTCCTTTCTATGCCCCTTCCTTTGTTTACACCTGTCAGAGATGGGCACTCCATTGTCATTCAACTAACTTAGGTGAGGTTCTAAACTCTTGTCCGTCCCCCTAGGCTCACTTCTGCTCTGGTCTGGTCCTGCTTCTCACTGCCCTGTTCTCAGTTAAGGTCCCAAGGCCTTTCACTTAAATTGAGATCATCAACTGTGGTGTATTGATGAAGTTGGCACAAAATAATTTAAATCCATCCCCCACCCCACCAGGATCTATTTAGTTATTTGCCCCTGTGAGCACAGCACTGACTGTGGAGTTTAAAGAATACCTATTTTGTGTTTGTTGAATGGGGAACAGAATCTGCGTACAGGGTGTCATTTCAGGGCTTGGCCTGGGTAGGGCCAGTAGATAGGAGACAGTGCTATGCAGACAGAGTGCCTGGACTGCTCACTCCTGAAGTCACATTGTGACAAGCACCATAATATGTCCTAGGAGAGGGAGGGCAGTGCCAATCCCTCCTGGGGATTAGCCTTGCAGAGGGAAAGCTGCACCACACCTGGATGGGGGGTTTGCAGAGGTGGGTGGAGAGAAAGGAAAGGGCTGTGCTGAGGCAGGAAGCCCTGGTGCTCTGGGTGAGGCAGGAAGCGCTGGGTGTGTGGAGGGGCGAGGTCGGCCCTGCCAGGGCAGCCCACAGAAATGCTTTCTTTGGAAACACCCAGCACTTTCAAACATTGCAATCTATGGAAAAACGTGGGACATTTCTCCTAAAAAATCTGGATTTCCAATTTTTCTGGAAAAGTTCGAAGACCTTAAAATAGCTGTTGCCTTACTTGGTCCTGCATCACTTAAATTACTCTTTAAAGTCATTTTAATAGTTTACTTGAAGTTTCCTTTTGTTGTTCTTTTTCAGAAACATATCCAGTTATTGTTACATAATTCTTCATGTGATGTTTATTATTTTGCCTCTCTAGAAACATAGTATATATTTCCAGTTTATTCAGACGTTTCATTTTTACTAAAATTCAGCTTTAGATTGATTCTGATGATATTTTATATTTATAGTTACTATTGTGAATGTCCTTGTGGCAGTTCGGGTGGCGTCTCAACTCCATTGGCTTTGGGCGGGGCCTGTGGGCAGCGAGGCACCCGCGTGGGTGTGTCTGGGGTGGGGTGTTGATCTCCTCCCATAGCATGTCTGGTCCCCCACCCTTTCTCTGGCACTGTTCCCTGCTCTGCTCCCAGGCAGAGCGCACGCTAGGCTGCCTTGCTTTGGCCCTCCCTTCTGCCCTGATGCTTTTGCTTTGGACCCAGCTGACTTTGTACTGAATCTTCTAGAAAAATGAGCCCAGTCAGATCTTTCCTCCTTCAGGTAAGGGGTGTCAGGATTGCATCCCAGCAGAGAGAAAGCTGGCAAATCCTTTGGTTGCCGTGTTTCCTAAGTGGTCTTTATTTGTATGTTATGTAGGAAGTCTTCATTCACTTAGATCAACATGTTAAGAGTAGATAGCTTATTTTTATTTTTACTAAGAATTTTGAACAAGAGTATATTTAGGATTTTATCAAATGTATTTGAACAGGATTTTTCTCTTTAAAGTCGTGATGCTTTGGCCTCCCAGGGTGCTACTTTTAAACAGGAGACTATGAAGTTTTTCTACCATTTTCTGTGCTATAGAATATATTATAGCATTGGAATAGCCTGTGCTCTTACAGATTATTGTAAAAATATATTGTTTTTCAAATTTTGCAAAATGTAAATTTTTAATAATATTTTACTTTTCCCTCCTGCTCTCCACCAAGTTGATCAACTCAGTTGTTTCCTGTTTTTTTTTTTTTAAATCAATATTGGTATTTAAGATTATCTTTTAAAATCCTGTGGGTATTTTCAAATTTAGTAGAAATTTAAAGACAGTATATGCTTATAATTTCAGTTTCATATTTAAAAGTAATTCTTAGTTTCATGGCTTTTATATTTCATATTTAAAAAAAATTACTTTATCTACTTATTTCTTTTGCTCTATTAGGAATTGAAAGCAGGTCCTGTGGGTCTGTTCGTGCTAGCAAGTGCTCGCAAGTGCTCTGTCTAGCACTGGGCTACCCCCCAGCTCACCTGTCCTTCTCTCTGTCCCTTCTTCCTTCCTCGCCTTTCTTCTTTTCTGTACTTCTTCTATTTCTTTGTAGTAGGGATTTAACCCAGGGCCTTTGCACTGATCCATATGCCCAGCCCTTTTTAAAATTTTGAGACTGGGTTTCACCAAAGCTCCTAAGATGTGCAGTCTGGGGCTGATTCTCCTCCACGAGATGTTTTTGTTTGCTATTGCATTTTCTAATTGTTCTTTTAAAGTGTTTAGATTTTATATTTACCTATAAATTTCTAAAACTTTATATGCATGCAATTTATCTTATGTATTTTTTGACCTTTGGATTTTATTGAAAATTCTGTCACATATTTAGGCAAAATTTCCATGTATTTTTTACAGAAAGTTTTAAAAAAGTTTAAAGTTTGCTATAACCTTAACATTTGTTTTGTGTAGTTGAGTTTTGCTCAGCTTCTAGAAAAAAGACAGTCTAAGAGTGAACATTATTTAGAGCTTCTGAAGGAGTTGCAGAGTAACTGAAGTAGTCATGCAGTTGCTTTCTGATTTGATAACTCTTTAAAAAGTTGCTCCAAAGAATCTTCAGAAAACCAGGATGGCATAGAAATGGATAAATTATTGCGACTATTGTAGAGGGTGTAATGATCTATTCATGATGATGAGTAACATCAAATTACTTGGATCTATTTTGTGATCCCTGAACGTTAAATATCTGTAATATATTTACTTAAAAGGAAAATGAGGGCTGGCCAAATAGCTCAGTGGATTAAAGTGCCTGCATGCAGGTGTAGGGCCACGGTTCAATCCCCCGGCCTGCTATGCTGGCCCCACCCCTGGAGCGCACTGAGATGGCAGTTGAGACTGGGCCTTGTGGCACACACATGTAATCCCAGCACTTGGAAGGCTGTAAACAGGTGGATCACTACAGAGTCTGATCTAGTAGTGAGGCCCTGAACATCCTATAGACCCTTCCCTAAAATATAAAAAAACGAACAAAAAATTTAAGTGTCATAAGTACAGCACTAAGCTTAAACTTCCTGGCTACCAAGACACATTGTCTAACATCATATCTCATGCCAAGTAGTTTTACTTGAAGTCTTATTTCTCCAGAAATTTTTGTACAGAGTTTTTGTGTTGATCATATCTTGGTATAAGAATTTGAATGCCAGTTTTTAATTTGGTTTCTTTTTTGCTACTAATCATATGAGAGAGAGAGAGAGAGAGAGAGAGAGAGAGAGAGAGAACGAGCACATGCCCTCACACTTAAGTGGAACATTGATATTTTGAGAAAGTGATATGTTGACATTTCTTTTTATTGTTACTTTTGTTTAAATATTTTGCAATTCAACTTGTTTCTTCATTTTAGCTTAGTGATACTGCCATTGCAAATTCCATTTGCACAGTCTGGAGAAAACAGGGACCCGATCTAGAATATTAGGAATTGAAGCTTAAATACACATGAATTGCAGAGAGGCCATCTGGTACGATGAATTCAGTAATACTTAATCCTCAGTGTAGTAGCACTAAAAATTTGCCCTTCCCCCGAAGGGAAGAAGCAGATAGGTTCTGAGTCCTCTGCCCTCATGAGTGAGATGAGTTGCTGTGATGCAAGGTTGAAGGCGAAGCCCTTTCAGCCGCATTTGAAAGCATCATCTGTAGAAAAGCATCATCTCTGAGGAGTGGGTCCTCACCAGGAACCAGGTTTACTAAAAACTAGATCTTGGATTTTCTCACCTTCAGAACTATGAGGAATTCATTTTAATTTTTAAGTTACCCAGACTTAAGGTGTTTTGTTGTAGTTGTCCAAATAGACCAAGGTATCATGTAGCCTTTTTTCTTTGGACTGTTTTGAGTTCAGACTCAGTTGTAAAGACTTTAGTGTCATAATACAAAGGAAGGATGTGAAATATTTCATGGATTATTTGGGTTGGCCATTTTATATAGACAGACAGAGGACAGATCTTGGTTGATACGTACCTTTCTTTGCAAGTAGAAACAAAATAATCTGACTGTTCTTGTGTATGCACCTTTGCCTGGTGATCATCTGCTGAGCATAATGCAGATATGTGCTTTCTTGGCAGTTGGCTTGTTGACCATTATTTAAATTGATGGTTCTGATAGCCTACAGTTAGGCAGAATTCCTGTGAACATAGTTCTATGACCTATGCAGAAAATTTCTTTTTCTTTTCTTTTCTTTTTTTCTTTCTTTCTTTCTTTTTTTTTTTTTTTTTTTTTTTTTTTTTTTTTTTTTTTTTTTTTTTTTTTTTTTTTTTTTTTTTTTTTTTTTTTTTTTTTTGTTTGTTTTTTTTTGTTTGTTTGTTTTTTGGCAGAACCGAGGATTGAACTCAGGCCCTTGCACTTGCCAGGGAGGCGCTTATTCCATTGAGCCATCTCCTGGCCCCCATAGGAACAAAATTTCTGAACAATAAAGTGTACACTTAAGAAATTTAAACAATGTATGCCTTGAAATAAAGGGTGAAATAAGTGAAAATTCAGTTATATAGTGTGCTGTGTGCCTCAATTTCATTATGTCTACTTGAGGTTAGTTTTATGAATCACATGTTTCACCAATATTTAAAATAAGAAATAGTTTAGAAAATTACTTTAATAAGTATTTGAATTCACTTTTAAAGTCTAAAATGCCCAATTAAAAATTGGTATAGATAGCTACTAAAATATCTGTAGTATCAAATCATCTCAGAATCATTTTGGATGTGTACCAGCTTAAGGTTTCTCTGTTCAACTTGTGTATTTGGTGAGGTAACCCAAAATTCAGCTTGTGTGGTGCATTCTATGTGAATTTTATTTTTATTATTTATTTATTTATTTATATATTTTTGGTATTTTAGGGAAGAGTCTGCAGGGTGTTCAGGGTTTCACTACTAGATCAGGCTCCTAGTGATCTGCCTGTTTACACCCTCCCAAGAACTGGGAATATAGGAGTGTGCCACTGTGCCCAGTCTCAGTTTGTCTCAGCATGCTCCAGGGGCTGGGCTGGAACAGCAGGCCTGGGCATCTGGGCCTCAGTACATGCTTGCAGGCACTTTAATCCTCTGAGCTCTTTGGCTGACCTTTTGAATGTATTTTCTTAACAATGATCCATTCTTCTTTTTTCTGCCTTTTTTCTTCCTACAGTCTTTTTTTTTCCCCCTTTGTAGATAAACCTATAATACTGTGGCCCCTTTTTACCTGAAGTTGCACTTTTCTGTGATTTCAGTTACCTGCAGCCAAATATCAAATGGAAAATTCCTGAAATAATAAGTTTTAAATTGTGTGCACCATTCTAAGTAGCATGAAAAAAATCCTCTCTATACTTAATTCTGTTTCCTGTTGCTAATATATTGTTTCTTAAAATAAATCTACTGAATTTAGAAGTTGTCAGCCTTAATTAGGAACAAGATTGTGTGTGTGTGTGTGTGTGTGTTTGTGTGTGGCTGCATGTGTATCTCTGGGTTTACAAACTTATTAAAGTAGGAAAAATGTTTACTTCCTAGAACATTATTGACTCAGCAAGTGTACAGTAGCTCACAGCAATGTTATATATTCAGTCTGCAACACTGGAAAAATGGTGTACCATTCGCAGAAACAGAGATGGAAGAACTAGAGACAAAACTAGCAAAAATGATATTTGAGCTGACCAGGAAACTTAGTTCCTGGTCGTTGAAATCTTTGGGCGAGCAAGATCACTGAGTCTGTGTGGTAATGAGTAGCACTTATTCTTTCATGATTCAGAAGACTTCAAAGTTAAGAAATTTTGGTACATTGTAAGAATTGTCATGAATTCCAATTTATGCAAATGTTCAGAAATGTCAGGTTGTAAAGTTATGGTTGAATGAGTGTTAGATAACACAGAGTAAGAGTTTAATCACTCAAAAATAGCTCTACCTGTCCACAGAGGAATAATGATGCCCTACTCAGAACTATCTAAAAACAAAATGTACAAATCACTGAAATGGTGTACTGAAAATAGTCCAAGAGTGATGGCACACAGGCTTCAAAACACTTTATTGGATAGATTTCCTAATCTCCCTATGTGTTTCTACTTTTATATGGAATGTGTGTTTTGTGTTTTAACATAGGATAAAATAAATGTTATAACCCATATTTCAAAGGTAATTATTTTACTTGGAAACCTTTCCCCACCTTTCTAATACCCAATTTACTTGAGAATCTATTACAATATCATGTTTCAACAAACCTTTTAGTTAAACTTCTGTCATTTGTTTCTGAGTCATTGTACGAGTGATACTCAGCATAGTGCTACAATGAGTTATATATGACCCTTGCACTTTAATAGTATTGTGGTGGATCAAATCTTTTGAAATTAGGCATAAATGAACTGTCACTCTTTGGTACATACCATAGTAATTTTGAAGTCGTTTTAGTTTGGGATCATTTCAAGGAAAGTAAAACATTTCTTTAATAATGCTTATTTAAAAAAAATGTTTCCCTTCAAAAATATCTATATGTTAAAATACAATTAACACATTATCATACAGCTAAATACTTCTTCCTGAATATGTGAACTTTTCACTTTAGAATTTCCTGTGGGGGAAAAAAAGAAGAATTTCCTGTGGGGTGTCCTTAAGCCATTTAGGAGATTGTTAGTGACTACCAATTGTCAGTGTGTACTTTGTTCTGGGACACATTCCATTTTAGATATATCATACCTTTGAATACAGTGTCAGTTGTATTTTTTAGCATCTGGACTAATGGCTTTTTCGAAATGAATCATTGTTTTAATTGGCTATCATAAAGCCCCAACTGATGGACATAAAAGGATGATCCTATTTAGCAATCTTAATTTTTTAAAACTTTGGAAATATTTTAAGATACATGAAATTATACAAAGTATCTATGATTAGTTTTTTTCTAAAGGTTTTGAAATACATTTTAAAGATTACTTAATAAGAAATTAAAGTGGAGCAAGTTATATGAGGGGTCTAGTTGATGGCCTGTTCCATTATATATCTCTGTCATTATGTATGGTCTTTCAGTGAAATAGTTGAGATTAAGCTTTCGGTGTTTTGTCCATCAGAAAAGAACACATGCACATATTCACAAGATCAGTTCCAAATCAGGAAGTCCACTCTGAGATACCAGGGAACCTGATTCACAGACCTTATTGAGATGTTACCAGCTGCCTATGTTGTCTCTTCTGATGAGGAATCCATCTAAGAGTCTGTGGTATCATTCGTGGTCATGCATTCAGCTGGGAACATCTCCTCAATCATGTCCCGTGGTGTGCTCCACAGTTCAGAGCACAAATTTGAGCTCTGTAGGACAGGCCTCAGTCATGGTGATAATGGTTGATCTTCTGTCAGCGCCTGCTCATTTCTCCTCCTTGAAGGCATTATTGTCTCAGTAGTGGCTCTTCCATGCTCTCAGGGGAGCTACTGTGAGGATGTCCTGGTGTGCCTCAGAGGACTCAGCCACGGGGTACTTCCTCCCCTGACTGCTGTACCCGAATGGGCTGCCCCAGTAACTGTTTTCCATTGATGACACCGTAGTGCCGTGTTTTGTTGCCCTGTAGGAACCCACTTTCTGGGGCAGCTCTACCTTCTCTCTCAGTTGTTAATGTTGTGTGCTGTATCACAGATCCCTAACTTACTGAATGATTGTCATCTGTTGCTATTCTCACTGACTTTGAATGCTCAGACTGTCATTTAGGCAATGAGAGGTCCTCAGGGTGGCTCGTACTCCCGTCAGTCTTTGAAGAGTTCCCTACTTTGGGGCACAGTCAGTAGTTCTACGTCTACTTTGTATTCTCATTGCTCCATCCTAGTAACAAGCCTTTTCTATGGGTAACTGCTATTTCTAGCGGAGTGTGGTATTTAGAAACTTAAACACTGAGCATTCCATGTGCACCTGTGTACTGGGCACTTAGTACACACCTGTGAACTTTGTGTATGAGTGCGTGTATGTCCATATATATTTTTGGATATGTATCCTGTAAGTGTATCCATCTATAGCTATGCCTTTATCTGTGTTCAGGTTTGTTATTTACTTATTTACTAAATCCAGCTCAGCGGACCCTGAGGGCAGGGCTGGCATGGCAAGTGGTGCCCAGGATTGAACTGTGGCCCCCATGGCTGCCTGAGCTTGCCTAAGCAGGAGCTTTACACCATTGAGCTATCTCGCTGGGCCCAAGTGTTCAGGGTTTTTAAACCTACAATTTCGTGCTGGTTTTAGGGTTCTCTGTAGCCTTTACCTGTTCTGTCTGTTAATTACCTGCCACAGTCGTGAGATACCTGATTCTGGCTCTCCTTAGCATTTTTATTTGCTTAACCATTTTTCTTATTTTTCCTGTCTGTCTGCTGTCTTGCCTTCCCTTTCCCCTCCAACCCCATTCCCTGTGTTCTTGGTTTCTGACAGCTACTTGCTGCTGCTTGCTGCTGTCTCCCCTTCCAGGCCCCAGGTGCTGGGTGCCACAGGCGTGTTGTCCCATGTGCCACACTCTTTCTCTAGTACTTCAGGTACTTTCTTGAATGCACAGTGAAGTTCTTAGTTGCACTGCAAATCATATACCATCCTATATTGTGATCTTGTTACAAGGTACTGATTTTTTTCTATGTTCAATTTAGGTCAATGCCTTTTTTTTTTTTTTGTATCAAGGATTGAACTCAGGACCTTGTACTTGCCATGCAGTCACTTAAGCTGCTGAGCTACCTTTCTGGCCCAAAACTTAAATAAAAAAAAAGTTTACTTTGTGTTGTGGTGTCATGCTGGTCTACTGCAGAAGTGGAGATTGACGGACTGTAACTGTAGAATCATGCCTATTGGGAAGCGAAACTGCAGTTTCCTTTGATGAGATGATGAGAGTTGCAGCGTGGCAAGAGCAGGGTGTTCTGGAGGTAGATCCCTAGAGCCCTGTATTTGAGTTTTCTTGTTAGAGCTGGTTGCAGTGTAAGGCTCACTGAGTAGATTATTTGGTATCTGTGGTATGGGTACGTGAAGTGGTCAGGGAGCAGGATGAGTTGAAGAAGTGGCTTGGAGAGTTGTGGATGTGAGCAGAATACCAGCACCCAGTGTGATGGTCACCAGTGCTTCCTTTTTTGGTTCAAAATGGTCAGTTACGTTTCTGAGGAGAGTGAAATTTTGTATTGTAAAAAGGTTTGTATGCCTATGGAGGTTTGTACAGAGCACAGCGATCTTTATAAAACATTTTTTATAGTGATTCTTAGCCAAATAGAAAAAAGGAATTATAAAAATAGCTTTCCTGGTTGGGCCTGGTGGTGCTTGCCTGTAATCTGAGCACTGTGAGGGGCTGAGGTAGCAGGATCACAAGTTCAAGTTCAGCTTGGTCAGATTTCTGAGTTAGGGAGATCCTGTCTCAAAACAGAAATGAAAAAGTGTTAGGGTTGCAGCTCAGGGCAAAGGCCCAGGATTCAATCCCTGTGTCATCCAAACCAAGACAAACAAAACAAAACAAAAGGTAACGTACTTTACTGAAACTGTACTTTGTGCTGTAAAACAAAACCTATGATATATACTAACTAGCATGTTAAGGATTTTAAATATTTAGTGTCTGTGTGAACTTGTTTGCTTATTAAACTCATTCATGTTTTGAATATAATTGCTTAATAATTTATGCTGTATAAATACCTAGTAAATTTTTTTTTTTTTTCTGACTTAGCCTATCCTGAGAATGGGGCTGGAGCAGCATGTGGTGCCAGGGATCAAACCCAGTCCCCTGTGCCTGCCTAAGCTTGCCTAAGCAGGCACTTTAGCTTGCTAAGCTATCTCTCTGGCCCCATCACTAAAAATCTGCAACTATTTGCTAAGTAATATTAGCCTATTAGGAAGACTGTTTGTATAAAAATTTTAAAAAACAGTTGCCAAGTTTGGCTTTATAGAATGTTCTTTTAGTATTGGCTAAATATTTGTAAAGTATGTATTTGAGCTTTGGATTAAAATATGTATATGAGACTTGACACTGTTCACCATATAGATCTCTGGGGCGTTAGGTAAAGAGTTAAGGGGAATTGGAAGAAGTTTAGAAGCTGTCTTTTATAGATACATGTAATGTAGCTTGTGCTAGTCGTAGAGCTTATGTTCAGTAGAGATGGGAACCTGTATGGCTTTCCAGATGGTAGGTCAAAATCTACATGTCCAAGGTCTTAGTGCTTTTGGGTTTGGTGGTGGTGGTGATTGTAATTATATTTATTATTGCTGTTTGATTAGCTAAATAATTTGTAACACTGGACTTTTGCCAGAACGATGGAATACTGGTAGTTATTATTTTGACCTTTTTTAGTATTTAATGAAGATATGTGTAGGGCCCTCTCATCTGTAATTCAGAATTATAAATTGTAAGCTCAACATTAGCGTGAATAATAAACAGAAAATCTGAATTCCTCTCTGTAATATGGCTCATGTGACTGCATTCCCAGGAATCAGGGCTTCTGGTCTTCTGTGAGAAAGTGAATGGTATGGAACAGTCAGTTTATAGAAATTAAAACTGCAGTGTTTATACATCTCCTTGGTGGTTGAGGTTAACTGTAGCCTGAGAAAATAAATCTTACTGGTTGGTTGTTGCCACTCTTTAGTCTTATTCCATCTTAAATTTGAATGTGTTATTGGGGGAGAGAATGAAATGTTGAATTCTGATTATCTTTAAGGTGGGTCAGGAGATCCATGTATAAGTCAGAAGGAATTTAAACACATATTTGGAGGAGCAATTTGTGGAGTCGGATCTGTAGTATGGAAAGTAATGAGTTGCTGCTTAGAAAAAATTGCTTTGCAATTGCAAACATTTAAATCATAAAGGCACATGAATATATGTATAATATATTTTATTTTAAAGCATGCTGTGCAGTTAAATGTTTTGCAAAATACTTAAACTTTAAAACGTACTAAAAATGTTAGGATGCAGAGTCTGAATCTACTTGAACCACGCATCTTGGCAACACATGTAGTCTTTGGATCTTTGGGCCGGGTTGTGATATTCTGTGATTTTTTAAAAGTTAATTAATTATTATGTGTTTAGTACAGGGTCTGTAGGGTCTCACTGCACAGACTACTAGTGATCCTCCTGTTTTCAGCCTCCCAAGTGCTGGGATTACAGGCATGCACCACCATGCCCAGTCTCAATTGCTATCTCAGTGTGCCCTGGGGGTGGGGCTGACACAACAGTTGGGGGATCAAATCCAGGTCCCTGTGTCTGCCCAAGTAGGTGCTTTAATCTGCCTGCCATTTAGACTGCTTTGTTAATTTTTTTAAAAGTGCACGGCTATATTTGTGTGTATAACTCAACCATGTTGTGATTAGTGCCTTATTTTCTTGATGTGTTTGGCTACACATGAAACAGCAGGCTCAAAAATGTACAATAAAAAAATCACATTCTCCAAGTTGAAAGGTCACTGGTGGATGTTTGTAGCTATGATCTTTCACTGAATCTTTTTAGTATGATTCCATGCAAACCCTTGCAGATAAAAACTCAGAAAGAAACTATTTTACACTGGCTGTGAAGTCCTTAAAGAAAGGACCAATTTTGTCATCTTTGAACAGAGCTTTTGAAGTCTGTAGGAGTAGCCCAGAATTTGATATTGTAGATATATTTATATTCATTTTTCTACAATGTGAATTTTGAGAGTTGAAAACCGTGGTTCAGAGAGGTGAAGTAACTTGCCCAAGGGAAAAAGATGTGGAATTTAAACGCAGAAATGCCTGGCCTGGTGTTGGCAGCAAATCCAGCTTCTGTCTCACAATGCCATGTACTGTCTTTTGCATTTATTGAACTGGAGCATAAGCTACTTTCCAGCCTTTTGGAGCTCTTGAGTAGGATTTTATTCTGTTTATTTTTCTGTCAGGCCATAAGAAAAGAGGCATGCTGAGAAATTGGCATTCTGTCTCCTTTCCCATTTTACTGTGATTTTCAAAGATACCAGAAGATAATTTCTTTTGTTGTAGTAAGTGGGAGCCATGAGTATGAGCCAAGGATATAAGGAAATGGCATTGGTACAGTTTTCTGGCCGTAGGTGTTACCTATTTAATTTCTGAGGAAATAGGAACATTATTTATAAATATTGATTTGAATTAGCTTAAAGGAGATCTAAACCTTTGTTTCTGCCATTGAAATAGTTTATTTGAAGAAATAAAGTTAAATACTTGAATTTTGGGCAGTGGTATTTTATTAAGTTTTTAATTTTTTGTTTTAAAGATACAGCAACAATGGTTAATATATTGGGTATTGTTATCTTTAGTTACTCAGAATACAAGATATAGGCATTTAATTTTCTGAACAATATTAGCACAAATTGCTCTTCAGAAAACTACAACAAATTAGTAGTTTAACTGTCTTAACTGTCCTGTGTGTGTGTGTGTGTGTGTATTTTCCTTTCCTTCTTTTTTCTTTTCCTTGACCCCAGAACATTCTATTTAGAATACGTATATTTTGCATCACAGTGGAGTCTGTGAAAATTGGGTAGAGGTTCATTTTGATTGATCTTTGGTACTTGTCCTTAGTTTTCTGTGTTGGGGAAAAAGGGAACTTTTTGTTGTAACTCTGTGTGGTCTAGGAGCACTGTATTGCATACCTGTGAAAGAGACAGTGGGTATGAAGGACATTAAATGGAACAAAGCTTAGACTTTAATGATGAACACTTGTCCTTTTCATGGAAAATTTTAGGGTTCATTTGAACTTGGTACCTTTCAGAATCAGTATTTCAGACAGAAGCATTCTGAGTTTTATAATTAGAGAGTAAAACCTTCAGACACAGTCTCGGAATACTCTCCATCAAATAAATATAACAGAAAAAAAAACTTCACAATATATGTAAAATTGCACCTCTTCTGATCAAAACAGCTCATGAAATGATGGGCAGAAGAGGGAGTCTGGTGAGGGCCTGTGATCTCCTCTTACAGTTTCCTGAAGATGTAAGAGCGGTAGGATGTGTGTTGTGTATGGACCTGGTCCTGATGTTATCAGAATGTCCTCTTGAAGGCAACCCAGCCCACCTCGAGCTGGTTCTTCTGGACAGAGATGAGATCCTTATCTCCTCAGAGCAGCAAGTGTTCAACACTGTTTAACTCAAGTCACGAAGAGTAGTTTTAAGCCTTGTATTCAGTCTTTGTAAATTTGTAACTTGAAACATTTCACTTAAAATTATCATAAAAATATGGCACTAACATTGTTCACACCTAACAAAAATTCACCAATCTCAGATAACTTGTTCCTTGAGGAATTTAGAAAACTGAAGTTTCACTTCCTGTAGTTTCATTGTTATAAATTTCTAATCTGAAGTCTCTTTCAGCATTTTAAGGTATATCTCAAGAAAGACATGAATTTTGAATAAGAAAATGAATAGATCTTTGCCCTATTCCTGGAAATTTGAAAAATGGGAGCTCGGTCTGGAGGATATATTATTAGAGTTCATAAAATGGAGACTCAATATGTCAAAACTCAGAAATTTTTAGTAGAATTGAATTTTATTATGAAATTTGAACACTTTTGTTGAAAGTCAAGTAAAACAAGTATTACTGTGAGCGTTCAGTAGAATAATTGTAAGCCATGAAATTTATGTAAGATATTCCATAGAAAAATATATAGCTTCAAAGTACACTGATAATGAAGAATGGATGTACACGGTTTTCTGATTGTAAGGGAGAAAAACCAGTTCTGTGTTCCAGGCTGGGTGCTTGTTTCTGGGGATTCTTGCAGCTGGCCTACTTAGTGGTTTTGATGCTTAACAAATAATGATATTGAGCATGTTTCCCTAGGTCTGGTAGGTATTTTCATACCTTCTTGGAGGGAAGTGTACATTTAAATCTTTTGCCTGCTTTTTCATTGGGCTGTTTTTTTATTGCTGAACTTTAAGAGGTCTTTATGTATTCTGGAAACTAGGCCTATGGTAGACATGAGATTTGGAAGTGTTTTTCTCTTACCTTGCAGGTTGTCTTTACATTGCTCTTTGCTCAAGGTTTTTTGAGTTTTGATGAAGCCCCAGCTGATCTTTATTTTTAAGACTTGGTTTGTTTTAGAGCAGCATCAGATTCATAGGAAATTGGTGTATGTATACTAGAGTAACATTTATGAATGTTGGTGGATGGACACTGACGGGTCAGTATTGTGTAAGCTAAGTAGTTTATGAGCCCATCCTCAGCATTACACTTGCTGTGGGTTTGGACAACTTCGTAGTGATATCTAAATACCCATCATTACTCTGATAGAGAGTATTTTCACTGCCCTAGAAATCATTTATGCTTTACCTCCTCTCCCGATCCTGGCTACAAGTGATCTTTTTACACTTATAGTCATTGGTACAGCTTGGAACCAATCAAGATACCACTTGGTCAGTATGTGCACAAATAAACTACTTTTAGACAGTGAAATATTATTAATGCAGAAACGAATGACCATCAAACCAAGGTAATACATGGTGGAAACTTATATTCATAACATGAAAAAAAGCCATTCTGAAAACACTTTATACCATATGATACTGATTATATAACATACTGGAAACTGTAGAAATGTAGAGACAGTAAAATGATTAATTATTGTTTTCTGTTACTTGTGGTTTTGGTGTCTAGAAATTGTGTCTAAAAATTTGAGGTCATAAAATGCTTTATTGCAAGTGTTTTCCTCTAAGAATTTTATTATTTTAATTCTAATATTTAGGTCTTGAGTAGATTTTTTGAGTTAAATTTTATATATGATAGGAGGTCAGGGTCAGAAATCATTCCTTTGTGGATGAGTATACATTCTTCCAGCCGCATTTGTTAAAGACCATTCTTTGGAAAGGAGTGTAGTTTAAAGGCCTGGGTTTCATGCTCTCACTCTCTCTCTCTCTCTATCTCTATCTCTTTCTCTTTCTCTCTCTCTGTATGTGTATTTATGCACAATTCTTTTTTTACTCAGGGATTTTGCACTGTTTTCAAATATCCATTGACCACAGATACATGGCTCTCATTTCTGTTCCAGTAATATGTGTCTTTGTGGTATCCTATTTATCAACACCTAGTTGCAAGTTTTGAAATTAGAAAATATAAGCCTTTCCAGTATAATTTATTATTCTTCACCCCTTGGAATTCTACATAAATCTTGGAAAACTGCTCATGGTCCCTCTTTCCTTTAGTGTTTTGAGACACAGTCTTGATGTGTTGCCCAGCTTACCTTGTGCTCCTGAGTTTAGGAATGCCTGCCAAACACCTGGTAAAACAGGTGTGGACCACCACAACCAGCTCAGATTTCCAGGTTGTAGGGAGAAGTCTCTGGAATTCTAATGGGCCTTGCTTTGAATCAGTTATTAAATTGAGAATCCTGTCATCTAATAGTATTAAGCTTTCCAATCTAAGAATATTTGTTTCATTGATGCAGATCTTGAGTGTCTGTTGGGTTGTATTGTTTTCAGATTATAGTTTTGTAGTTTAAATTTATTCCTACTTATTTTACTACTTTTACTATGATTGTAAATAAAGCTATTTTCTTTTCTTTTTTTGGATTGTAAGTGCATAGAAATACAGTCAATATTTGTAAATTGATATGGTATCCAGCAATTTTTTTAGATATATTTATTTGTTCAAATTCTCATTTTTGCTGTATTCCTTAGAATTTTTATATACAGGACCATGTTGTCTTTGAAGTGTTAGATTTACTTTTTTCTTTTCAATCATGCTGTCTTTTACTTTGACTAATTGTCTTAGCTACAATTTCCAACTGTTAAATTACAGTTGTAGAAGCAAGCATCCTTATTTTCTTTCTATCTTGGAAGGAAAAACCTTCGCTGTTACGTCCGACTCTTTGTAGATGTCTGTGTTATGTTGAAGACATTCCCTCTTCCCAGTACCATGACTATTTTCATCAAAAAAAGTGGTTGAAGTTTCTCACTTTCCTTGCATCCATTGATATGTTCAGGTGGCTTCGCTGTTTAGTCTCCTGCTATGGGTATGATAGTCATTTTCTTTATATGTCATCAGTATCAGTGTTGCATACATAGGACAAATCCCAGTTGGTTGTGGTATGTAATGACTTTATAATTATGTTGCTGGATTTTGTTTGCAAATAGTTTGAATAAGATTTTTGCATTTATGTTTGTAAGAGATACATGTTTTCAGTTTTCTTATGGTATTTTTGTCATGATTCATGTATAAATGCCCCAATACTTAGATTATATGTGAATTTTAAAACTTCTCATTGATAACTAATATAGCTCTTTATGAGATTATCTAAGTTTATAAACTTATTAAATAAAATAGCCTAGGAATTAACATTCACCATCATATTTGGAAAGAACTTAAATTTTTTTCAGGTTTGGAAAGAGAATATAGTAATAGTTTTTAAAATGAGGTAATAGGATTTATTATATTTATGGACCTGCTCTGTTCTCTGTGCTCCACCTTTGTTTTTTTTTTTTTTTTTTTTTTTTTTTTTTTTTTTTTTTGTCTTTTTGAGACAGGGTCTCGCTATGCAGTTCAGGCTGGCTTTAAGCTCACTTTGTAGCTCAGGCTGGTCTCGAACTCACAACAATCCTCCTGCCTCAGCCTCCCAAGTGCTGGGATTTCCACCTTTGTTGTATTTTGGGGTGGAAATGTTTCCCCTCTCACTGTTGCTCATGCTATCTCTGCCTCTGTCTCCCCCCCTTTTCTTTATAAAATGATTCAGTTAACTGTGACATGTCTAAAGGCAACAACTGATAATGTGAATAGAGTAAAGTGAATTTTATGGAGGTTTATTTTGCATATATATTTGCAGTTTTATTAATTATTTATAATTAGTACATATGAGTTCTACAATATTTGTCATTTTTCATCAGCAGTGTTAGAATAATATATTGGGTGGGTTTCTTATTTCTTAAGAGTTTGGACATGAGGTGGTTTTCAGTACAATCCAAAATAGCTAAAGCCTGTTGTAATGTTCCCTTATGCATATAATTAAGTTTGCTAATTCAGTGTGCATTCACATTCATAATCCCATCTGATCATTATCAAAGCCCTGTCAGGAAAGGTCCAGTTAGTATCATCTTCATTTATCAGCAAAATAAATTCAGCTGTTGAAAACCTTAGGCAGGCTGATACGCATGGCGGCAGAGGAATGCCAGTAACTCAGGTGTGTAGAATCACAGCCCTACGCTTTTTCTTGCAAATTAGATTGTGTATATAAAAATACCATATGATCAGCATATTTGATTTTTAATATTATTTATTGATTTATTTTTTGGCACTGGGACTTGAACTCAGAACCTCATGCTTGCTAGGCAGGTGCTGTAACTGAGCCAAATCCTCAGTCTCTGTGTACTCATTTTTGAATGGCCTTCTTGCTCTTTTTGTTGTTTTCTGTGCTCAAGTTGAAAAATAGCAGCACCAACACTTTAGCGGTGTAGTGGTTTCTGAGATATGTTTAGTTTCTCCAGAGAAGGGTATTGACCCTTGATGGAATTTCCAAGGAGAGAGTTTGCTTAGTAGTGAGAATTGCTTGGTATCTGGCCCATGCTCACCATCCATCTTTCATGCAGCTTTTAAAGATCATACTTCCATTTCTTGGGGCCTGTGGTGCTGAGACAGAGCAGAAGCATTGCCTTTTGTTTCCAGTGTAGGATGCCACTCCTGCCTTCAGTCACTGGAATCGATTCTGAAAAGTAGCCTGGGTCATGCCCTCATCAGTGCCTACTCCTTAGGCATAGATCTGAGCGGAGTCACTAGCGCTGCCTTCTTTTGCTGCTCCTTTCCTACAGGTATATTGCTTGAGCCTCCCAGATAGCCCACTCTTAGCTTTCTTTCCATAGTGCACCAGGAAACACCAATTGACTGCTCATTAATATGTTTACCCTTTACTGATGACTCTTGTCCATGCTACCATCCAGAGAACTTCGTCTGCTCTATGTTTAGAGACACATGAGGCTGTGGGCTGATAAGTGACTTGCTTGATGTGATGTAGCTGGAAGCTCCTGAAGCTGGATCTAAAGCTTGATCTCTGTCAGATCATACACTGCCTGAGAGCAGGGAGTGTGGATCTTAGTGTTTAGCCCAGCACCTGCTGGATCGGGACACACAGTTGGCGTCTTCTAGTGCTGAGTAGATTTTGAGGACTGCCGTGTCTCACGCAGCGTCCCGCCTGCAGTGCTATTGTGAGACTGCTTAAGCAAAAGATTCTGGACTTTTCCTGTACACACAAGCCTCACAGAGCCCAGGGGACATCTGCTACTTTCATGGATGAGAAAATCCTCAACCACAATTGAAAAACAAAAAACAAAAACTACTGTGCCGTCTTGCATCGGACCTGTGTAGCTCTGACAGAGGACCCAGATGAACCCTGTGCTCCTGCTGGTGCCTGCGCTTCCAGTCCTGGGTGCTGATGATGGCCGAGCACATGTCGCTGCTGCTTGGGCTGTCTGTTCTACTCCCTGCTCAACCAGTTATGTCATCAGAATCAACTGTAGATGTAATCATTCCACATCATGGAATCATCAGCTTTATTGTGCTCAGTGGCACATAAATAAAATAGTTCAAGATAGGATATATTTTTGAAGATGCAAGAGAAAGGCACAACAGATTTAAAGTCTTCTGAACAAAAGTGCTAGAAGGTGATCAGTAACTCTTCCACATGCCTAAAGTGTTCGTGCTTCCTTTAATAAAAAATAGGGTTTCAAAATTCAAGCCAATATTTTATATTCATATGAAATATTAAAACTTAGTAAATCTATTATGATTTTGTAATTATATATTACAAAATATAAACAGGCTAAAAATATAATTTTGCTTTAAAATCTATTGTAGGTTTTCTTCATTGAGGATAATCACTTGCTTAAATTAGGAGCTTGTTGGCAGAAGTGAGTAAGCTGCTCCAATGTAGAGAATTGCCTCGTTTTGCTTGGAAGATGCATGGCCTTGTAGATTACCATTTCTTCCAGGCAAAAGAAGTAGGTATATAGTGTATAACTCTATACACTAGCATTATCAGAAGTATATGTTAAAGTACAGCATCCTGGGCCTTACCCGACATGACTAAATCAGAACCTTTCAAGGTTTTTACCATGTTCCCTGTTGCTTGTGACGAAGATTAGAGGACCTCTTGGCTAGTAGACAGCAGCCCAAAATCAACTTTCTAAACATCTGGGTTAAGTTCCTTTTCTGGCATTTAAGGATACTGGATTTAGAAAAATTCTTAGGAAAACTCTCTACACTTTGGTGTTTTTCTTTGGAAATAGGTACAATAATTACTGTAGCTCCATCCAAGGGATGTGAGAATTCATGAATTGTGCATAAAGTAAGATGCCCAGTGTAGCAGGTGCTCAAAGACTACCCTTGGTGGAGTTGCCATAGCGGTGCTGTTATAATTCTATCTATATTCCTTCTCCATTTGGCTTTAACCCTGATATATGGGTGGGCCTTAGCTGGGAAGGAATCTCTGGAGTGTGCATTTTATACTCAGCCCTGAACTTAATTCTGTATGACTCTTGGGCCTTGTCAAAGTATTTCCATTTTTGTATATGTTCATAAAAGCACAGCAGGTATCTTCAGTAAAAATTCTTTGAAAGGTCTAGCAGAGCATTCTCAGTTGTGGGGGTTTGATTTTTGGTGCTTTCCTCTGCGTGTTTCTGTAGGTATTTGTTTGTTTCTCTGAGAGCCTGTCTCTGTCATCTGCTTGGCTTCTAACTCTATTCTTTCCTGGTTCTTGATTATTAACTGGTCATGATATATAACTGTAATGTATTACTTGAACCTCATGTTTATATAACTAGCACAGAATTTAACATTGTTCTTTAAAAAACTTCCAACAAACAATAATAAAACTTTATATGCCTTTGAGGAATATTTTTATTAGCACAGTGACTCTCCAGTAAAGGAAGAAAAAAGTTCCCATCCGGTGTTTTTTTTTTTTTTTTTTTTTTTTTTTTTTTTTTTCTCTGTCTCTTTCAATTGCTGGCTCAGAGTGTTTTATTGTTTGATGGAATAGATAAAATTCCCCTGATGTTTCCTGCTCACTCTAAATTTGGAATACACCTACAGTATTCCTTTTGGCTTTATTGTTTCCTAAGCCATCCATTTAACTACAGTCCTAAAGTTTAAACGGAACACTGTTATCATGGCTAAGAATAATATGTGTAATGGAGCAGTAGATTAGACTTCATTATCCTCTTCAGAACCAGGCAAAACCTGGCATGCTCGCAAATCATTCAAAAAATTTTAATGATTATTATGTCTTGCCACTACTTTGATAAATGTTAGTTACTTCTATTGATCTGTAAATGGGGTGATAACAAGAATTTGACTTCTGAGATTTAATTCCAAAACCTTGATCTTTGGGGAAGTTTCAGGGACCTTGATGTCAGGGACAGCCAGAAGGCAGTGTCAGGGGAAAGCTAGGGCCCATTACTGAATGCCCAGTACTGAACATAGCTATAGGATCTGCACCCAGCTCGTATTGCATCTGTAACACAGAAAGCAGTTTCTGGGGTTTTGTATCCAGACTTTTATGCAGTTGAAAGCATTTGTAGTCTTTAGAGGGAATGGATGATGTGGCGCTTTTGTTTCTTTTTTGATAGTTTACCACAAAACCTTTATATTTGCTTCATTAGAGATTTTTATTGGATATGAGATGTACTATCAAAATCACTGTGTTGAATCTAAAAATATGTATTTTTTTCTCCTTTGGTATTAGAGATTAAATGTAGGCTCTTTGCACTGAGCTACATTTTAGCTCTTTAGCTTTTTCTTTTTAAATTCTTATTTTGATACAGGGGCTTGCTAGGTTATTCAGGGTGGTCTGAAATTTGGGATTTCCCTCTTTTAGTATCACAGAGTGCTGGTCTTACAGGTATATGCCACCACATTTGGCTTCAGTTATTTTTTAACATGGAACTTCTTCTGTCTGTTTTATAACATTAAAATACATGTTTTTTCCATTGGAATTAGTCTTTCATGCTTTAGGATTTTGGGCTTACATTCTTGATTTTCTCATCTACAATCCCTATTTACCCTAACTGACTGTATCCGTTCCTCTCAGATTCCAGCTGTCAAAAATCTCATGTCTACTTCATCATATGCCCTCTGCTCCAAGAAGGCATCTTGCTTTCCAAAATCAAAAGGTAAAAAATCATTTTTGCATTCGAATTTTATACAAGACATTTTTGAATAGACTTGTTTCATTTATTTCATTAGCTTTAAAAGGTAGATCCAGTTGAGCCTATAAAATTACTATAATGCAAATATTTTTAGCTTCAAAACATGACAAGTTCATATAATTGAAGCTAATACATATTTCAGCATTAGCTGCAAAAACTTGTCAAGATAGCCAGTTGTCTGAGTGACTTAAAACACATCTTTGAGTTGGGTTTATATATTTTAATGTTAGGGAAATTAATGTTTTAGAGATGGGAACATATTCATAAAGGCACATTGAAATGAAGTGAATCTCATTTCAATGAAGTGAATTCAGTAGGATTTGTCTAAAATACTATATTTATTATTTTTTAGGGAAGGGTCTACTTGGTATTTAGGGTTTCACTACTGGATTGGACTCACAGTGATCTGCCTATTTACAGCCTCATAAGAGCTGGGATTACAGGTGCATGCCACCATGTCCAGTCTCAATTGCCATCTCAATTGCCAGTGCGGCAGGCGTGGGGATCGAACTCTTGGCCCTTGTACCTACTTGCAGGCACTTTAATCCGTTGAGCTATTTGGCCAGCCCACCGTTGCTCTTTATAAAACATTTAATAATTGGTGATCTGGAAATAGTGCCTGTTCTGTGGGCCACATCATTTTTAAGTCAGTATATTTTAATCTATGGAGTATTTTGTTATGAATCTATTTCCAAACCTATTTCATTATTATTTTTAGAAAATCAGATCTAAACTTCTTGTCTTCAAGTGATTGATTGGTCCTTCCGTTTTAGTTTTATACTGGGTTACCGTGGTGGAAAGATTGTTTCTTTTACTTTGTCTGTCTTGCCTTATTTTGCTTTGCTTAATGAGAAAGTAAGTTCTTTTACCTTCTGCTCTTCTTCTTGCTCTCTGTCTTTTATTTATTTCTTTTTTACTATCCTAACTCTGGCTTGAAGGTATGTCAGTGTGTTCTCTACCCTGGGGAAGATGCTCCCTGGGTTTGTTTGTTCAATCATGGGGGAAAAAAATCCTTTCTTTCTTTTGAAGTTAAATTCTGTGCTCACTAAAGGTCCAGTTAAATCACAAGAGATAAAAGTTATACTGACAACCTTGGATGTTTCCTGCCCTTTTGCCAGAAATAACAAACTAGATATTCATCATGAACAAAAGTATGTACGTGTTGCTCTTCACTAAAAATGCCTTGAATCTGGCCATCCTGAGAGGAGAAATTGGGTCACCATGTGGAATCTGGAGGACTGAGGCTGTCAGTGGGACTGAGAGGAAAAGCCCTTGGTTAGGAGACGTGGGTGGTATTGCAGGACTGGAGGAAATTTGACCTTTGCCTTATTAACAGCCTCTTTCCTATAGTCTAATTTCCTTGATGTAACTTCTATCTTTTCATAAGTGGAAGAACTTTATTGGAGAGGAGCACATCTTAGAATTAGAATGCTTAATTTTGAATATATTAAAATATGTTATTAAAAATATGTTATAGTATCACATATAAAAATGCTTTTGTTTATATGAATTTCTTTTCTTTTTATCAGGTGTTGCAACATCATTCCTTAAATGCTGTAAAGAAATTCTTTGCCTTTTTGTTTTGTTTTATAGTATTTTGGTTTGAACCCAAGGCTGAGCTACAAAACTGAGCTACATTCCCAGTCCTTCTCTTTCAGTTTACAAATTTTAAAGACATGGTCTGGCGAAATCATAAAGTTGCCCTGGAAGGGTTAAACCTTGTGGTGCTCTTACCTGTCTCCAGAGGGTTAGGGTAAAAGGTGTGAACCACTGTGCCTGGCTTTGGTGTTTGGGCAGTAGCTATTCTGCAAGCTTTTTGGACATCTATAGGTGGTTTTGATTTTTAGATTAACTCATTGAGCAACTGGAACATGAAACACCATAGTTTATACAGTTGAAATTGGTTATTTTATTAATAAGTTGACTTAATATCTGATATTCTCTGGCAGGAATTGAGTGTGGGGAACGGGTGTCTATCTGTGGAAGTAGTAGTATGTATATGTTTGTGCTGTCTTAATAGCAACACAAAAGGTTTTGAGCTTGTTCTGTTAATTTAGGAGGAGCAACCAGTGTTCCTGCAAACTGTCCAGATTGTTCTATGCACACAGCCCATCCACAGTTGCTTTTTTGTTCAGATGGTTGTCTTAGTAAGTGAAAAGTCTGCTGTTTGTTTGGTACCAATTAAAGAGCTTCAGAGAACATAGAAGGAATATATAATAAGATGAAACAGGACCCTTAAGAAATAGAAATAAATGCCATGTTAAGGGCATATAATGGAGAATGATTATTACTGAAATCCAAAGTACTTCAATAAGGTAACTTCTAAAGAGCCCGTCATTGAAGGGGCCAGCAGCACTGGCAATGTCAGCTGGTACTCACTGAGCACCTGTTTTGCACCACTTATTCTGCTGAATGTTTTACATGCATTATCTCAGTAAAAACTTCACAATATATTTGTGATTATTAACATCCTTCTTATTCCTTCGTGATGTAATCATGTCTCAGTGTCTTGCTCAAGGTCACCTAGCTATTAAACGGTAGACCTAATTTATGAGATCTGTCATGCTCTTTTATGTTTTACTTTTGAATGACTTTATTGGTTTTCTAGGATTGTCCAGGTCAGGATTGATCTCTTTTGTAGTTTCATACCAAAGACCTTCTAGATACCCCATTGGAGACCCGTAGAAGACTTGAACTCCTCCTCACCTGTAGTGTGATGTGAATTCTGCTCTTTGGAGGAACTCGGCTATCTCCACTGGTGTCAATTCATCAGTGGAAGAGGAGGTACAGTGGGGAGCCTATGAGGCTGCGGTCCTGGCCCCCAGCTGTTGGACCTATAAGCAGGTATGAAAACAACTAGAAGTATGCAGCGTGATTGGCACATCCCACGAAGGCTGGGTTACTTCTGACTTGGAGAGTAATATCCTTCCCGAGTCTGTGCTGCTGCTTGAGTTCCCCTGCTCAGGCTTTAACCGCAAACACCAGTTATTTCAGATCCTCCCCAGAAATTCTAAGTCAGTAAAGCTGGGATGGGGCTCAGCAGAGCTTTTGTTTACATATCTAATACTTTTATATCTTGCTTTTTCTCTCCCTCCTCATCTTTGTAATCATGAACACTGATTCTGTAGTGTTAAATGTCTTCAAAGTGTTGTGCAAGAGATCTTCAGAATCTTTTTATTTTGTGAAATGGACTCTAGATCCATTGAAAAACTCCTTATCCCTTGGTAGCCACAGTTCTACTTTTGACTATTTTAGATACTTCAAATAAGTGCGATCGAAGTGTGATAAGTTAGCAGCACGCAACATGGTATCTTCAGGTTTATCCCAGCTCTGGAAGGTGGGGGCTTTCCTTTCCTTTCCTTTCCCTTTCCCCTTTCCCCTTTCCTTTC
Source organism: Ctenomys sociabilis (assembly GCA_004027165.1). Classification (NCBI taxonomy): domain Eukaryota; kingdom Metazoa; phylum Chordata; class Mammalia; order Rodentia; family Ctenomyidae; genus Ctenomys; species Ctenomys sociabilis. The sequence goes on along the minus strand of PVKA01016009.1, from coordinate 6,121 downwards.
CTTTCCTTTCCTTTCCTTTCCTTTCCTTTCCTTTCCTTTCCTTTCCTTTCCCTTTCCCTTTCCCCTTTCCCTTTCCCTTTCCCCTTCCCCCTTTCCCCTTTCCCCTTTCCCCTTTCCTTTCCTTTCCCTTTTCCTTTCCTTTCCTTTCCTTTCCTTTCCTTTCCTTTCCTTTCCTTTCCTTTCCTTTCCTTTCCTTTCCTTTCCTTTCCTTTCCTTTCCTCAGCGTGATACTCAGCGGTGTGTATTCTTTCCATTCATTCTTTTGTAGGCATTTGTGTTGCTTCTTCTTCCTTTTGGCTTGTGTAAATATTGGTCCTGTGAAACATTCATCTAAATATCTTCTCTCTCCCCTCTGCTGCACTTTTATTATTTCAGAAGATCATTTAGCCTTGTATAATAGTTTAATTGAACAGGCTTTTGTTTCTCACTTGGACATAAAAGAATGGTACATTTTACAATTTATGGGAACTCATTTCTAGTGAAGTAGGGTAGGTTATTTCTGTGAAGAAAAATGATGAGTGAGGAAAGCATTCATTTCGGGATACCTCTCACTATTTTCAGATGGTGAATGTTTTAATTTAGCTCAAGAACAGAGAAGCTATTGGGTGTTATTAATCAGTACATTTGAATCATTACTCTGAATGATTATGCTTCATTTATTTTGTGTCAGAATATTTTCCACACAATAATAGAGACTAAAAGTCTATCATTAATTACAGTTGAGCAGCTCACACATATGTGGGAATATATTTCCATATTGCTAAAATGAAGGAAAGTGTTATAATCCTTATCAAAAAGTTGAAGTTGAAAAGTGGAAGTTTGTTAATACCTTAACAAAAATAGTAGCATTACATTTGTGAACATTTGTAAAAGTTATAAGTAATGCTCAAAAAAATTAGAGAAATAATTCCACCAACCTGTGGCCTCCATTTCTAAATGGGAAACATAATTAATAATTTCAATACTTTTGTGATGACAGTGCCATTCTTTGAAGAAAAGTGTAACTGCCTTGAAGTGGCATCAGTTTACCTGCAGAATAGCCTGGTGGTGGGACTTTTGAAAGGAGAGAGTGGTTATAAAGGATGACATTTCTATGCATGGACGTTTACGTCCATAGCTCTTCCTTAAGAACGAACTTTTCCTGGTAAGAGCCAATTTTAAAATCTGCTCTTTTTGTTCAGAACTCTGTTGTCTCTTAGCAACTATTCCTTCTAGCTTTTTATCCTGGTTGATTGGGAGTGTGGTCAAAAAACCCACAAAAACAAAACCATTGTTAATTATTGCAGTCATTAGAAAAACCCACTTATATTTTCCTTGGTTTAAAGGAAACCAGCTCTTCAGGATCAAGATTTTACTAATTTCTAAAAGATAACTAGGTCTCTCCTTGACAGATGGAAAATAGTCAAGAAAAAGCCTAGCAGTTCTGATCTGTGAGAAAGTGTGTGGAGAACAGTCTTGAAGCTTCATAGAGAAAGTAATAATCTACAAGAACTTGTCCCTGTCATAAACCCCAAATAATTCCAACATTTTACAATTTATGGGAACTCATTTCTAGTGAAGTAGGGTAGGTTATTTCTGTGAAGAAAAATGATGAGTGAGGAAAGCATTCATTTCGGGATACCTCTCACTATTTTCAGATGGTGAATGTTTTAATTTCCATGTTTTCATTGTAAACAACAATTTATGTTGTTTACATAAAACATGGAACAGTTTTCAAAGAATTTTTTACACATTGCTTCCTTTTAATCTCATGATGAACTTGTGATTTATAATTTTTGTAAATTTGCCCAAGGATGCTTGATGTATAGCTAATGCGAGTATAACCTGCATTGGCAATTTGTGGCTCTTAGGCCCATTTTATTTACAGAACATTCAACTTAGTGATTCACTAACTTAGTCACATTGCAGCTTCTGCCTCCAATTATAATACCATTAAGTATATTTTAGGGTTAATTTTTATAATTTCAATTTTTTGCCACAGCTTGTGATTGTTAAAAGGTGCTAAAGCCCATATTCTGTCAGTAAAGAATGTACTCTGAGCAAAACAGGAAAAGGAAAATAGGACTTAAAAGTGTACAACAGATACTGTGAAAGGGAAAGAAACTGTTCAGTGGGCAGGCACGAAAAACTAGGATGAAGAAAGGACAAATGAAAGAAGGGGAAAAGATATATTTATATAATATATTTATATATGTATGCAGAATAGTTTAGATAATTGTATTATTGATTTCTGCTGGTCTTTTGAAAGGAGCAGTTGATGCTTAAATATTTTTTCAACTCTGATGTTTTTCCTCCTCTTTTGAATTTCTTCTAACTTCTTTGTTACAATTTTTTCTTTAACTGAATCTTGCATGTCTATATCTGAGCAACTAATCTGAAGATACCATCATGTAATATTGCAACCATTGTTGACTTTCTATTCCTTGTTTAGTGAAATCTTGTATGATTTCTAACACTTTTTTATCACTAGTTTGTATTCTTTAAAAAATAAAAATGTGAGATTTAATATTAAAACATTGGTATATGTTAATATTATGTGAGCTACTTCCAGTACAAGTACAATGTTTCTGGTTGAATATATTCTCACCAAAATTGCCTTGGAAGGGAGAATGGTTCTTGAGCACTGCTGGTGGGAATGGACCCAGGCCCTTATGAGTGAGGCTTCTTCAGGCCCTCCTGCTTTGCTCTGTGCCAAGACTTGGTGCTTGGCCCATTTGGAAGATGCCACTTCAAGGGCCAGTTTAGAAGCAGATGGAAGTTCTTGCCAGCTCACTGAGCCTGCCAGTGCTTCCTTGGACTTCTCCTCGCCACAACGATGAGGAGTTCAGTTGTTGTGTTTTGTAAATTACCCACTCTTGGAAATTCTCTTATAGCCATGCAAAGATGTAAAGCATTTAATTGCCATAGCACTTACTTTATTTTTATTTTTTATTTTTGCAGAACAGGGGATTGAACTCAGGCCCTTGCGCTTGCCAGGCAAGTGTTATTGTACTGAGCTATCTCCCTGGCCCCTCAACAACACTCACTTTAACTGTAGTCCTAGGGTTGTAGCCATCATCATTCTTCATTTGAGAAAAAACCACTTATGTAGTATTACACATGACCATCTGGCTTGTTTTCAGTTTTTGTTGATAAAGAATAGAGTTGCCTTAAAAAAGCGTAGGTAGCTAAGCGAAATAAATAATCTTCAAGTTAGTGTCAGAATGCTATTTGAAAACTTTTAATTATGTTGTAATTGTTTTTTTAACATTTAGAGACAGTTCCTGTCAGCCTGCTGAGCTGGGAAACTATAAAGAGGTTTTTCAAAAATTATGTCCTTGGCTTATAGTTTCTCCCATCTTGTTCTGGTGAGTTGTGGTCAGGAAGAAGATAATTTTTCAAACAGATGGATGTCCTATATTGCAGTAGGAGCTATAAGCATAGATATTGATTAAATGTATATTAGAGTTTAGTTTTAGCTATCAGGTTCATAACAGATCATGGGCAGAAAACATTACATAAGGTTTTCTTTAAAACTAGCCTCATTTGTGGAGCAGTGGTTCTTAATATTTGATGCATATGGAAATTATGTATTTAAAAATGTGAGCACCTTTCCCTACTCCCCAGAGATTGAGATTCAATGATAATAATTTGATCTGGCATATAATTCGTTTGCTAAGGGCTCGTGAATTTAGGTTTGTTATGTGATTCCAACCATGTGGCAGAGTAGAGAACCATTGTTTTAATTTGTGTTGAAATGTTAGGAACCAGGAACCTGCAGCTTAATTTTTTTAAAAGCTAGTTTGTCTTTGTCAGTCTTTCTGAACCTTCAGGAATGGAGATTGATTGGATCAAAGCCAGACCAGAGGACGGACATGGAGCCCTGGTCAGATCATTGACCAGCGTCTGTGAAACTTGTTTGCCATGTTGTTCCCATTGTACTCTTGTGACTCCAGTAAGCGCCTGTCCTATGGAAGTTTCCTGCTGCTTTTCTTTCTCGGATTCCTTCCTTCCACATTTATTAAATGCCTACTGTCTGTTCCAGCACTGTTTGATATCGTAAGGATTTGAATACAGTTTGGAGTCCTTCTTATATTTGAGTTGGCAAAAGATACTTAATAAATATTTGTTCAATTGAATGTCACCACAGCTGAGCCTTGCTGGCGTACTGCTGTGCAGTGTGCCTTCAGTTTTCTGTAGAAATTGTGCCTTTTTGATGCCCAGTAACATTCCAAGCCTTTTCTGTCACTCCCCTTACTTGTCTCTTTTTCCTTTTGCATTCAGGGACACATCGGCTTTATCCAGGATGAGGCCAGCAGGATGAGTTGATGAAGACGAGTAATTTTGCTCTCAGATTCTCATTGAATCGTGAACCCATCCAACATGTTTTGGGTAGAATTGGAGTCAGAACATTGACAGTGGGCTTTAAGATAGAGAAGAAGGCTGTCCTGTGAGAACTCATCTTGCAGCATTCTGTCAGACCCTTGTGGGGATAGGCAGGGAAGTGGCTTTTGTGATTCTCCCAGGCCTCACTGGGTTCGCTCTCTCTCTCTCTCCTATGCTTCCCAACAGCTGCTTAGATATTTTAAAGTTACTTAGAGAAGAAAAAGAAGGTTTTGACGCAGTCAAATGCACACACACCCACCTACTTAAGAGGGAGAAAACCATAGTTTCAGGGTGGATGTTTTGCTTTGCTTTTTAAAGTGAATCTTTTATGTTGTTATTTCTAGCTTTTCCCCAAGCTCTCAGCATATAGAGAACACCTTCCAGATTCTGTACTAGTAGTGAGTGCTGCTGTGGTGCTTCTGTTGGGAATGAAACAGGGAAGGAAGGAAGATCATGAAGGAAGGGGCCTTCTTCTGCTTCATCAGCGCCAGTGGTGGCATGGTGACTTATGGGAGAGTGAATAATGTAAACCGGAGATGTGGCCTGTACTGTATTTTTAGGAAGACATTCTTAGAAGTAAATTCTGCTTTTCTTCTGTGCTTGGTACCCTAGGGGTCTCTCCAGGGAGGCTCTTTCCTTCCATCGCATCTCTTTTTCAGTTTTTGCACTTATTTGGGCTGTTTGGCTTGGTTGTTCTGTTTTGCAAATAATTTATTCTGTGGCTGTATAGATTGGTGTGCACCTTTTAAAAGATTTTGTTTGTTGAGGACCCCTTAAGTATTCCAAAGGAGCTTCTATGTGGCCATCACTAAAACACAGCTTTGTGATTTCAGTGTCATTAAGGTAGCAGCTGGTGCAGCTGAATTCTAAGGAGCATCACAGCTATTGACTGTTTTCTCTAAAAACAGCCCATACAAGGCATTTCCTTAAGCAGTGTGGAGCAGGATTTGGAACTTCTCATTCCTCAAAAAAGGCCTAGAGACACTTTAGGAAGTGCAACAGTCAACTTGCTTACTTTTGATTCCTGTCCCCTACACACCTCATCTTGGGGTAGCTGACTCTAAAAATTTTGTATTTAAGAAGAAACAATACAGATACTTAAGTAGATGGGTGTATTGCTACTTTGGCAATCTTCTGTAATGTCTAGGATTGTGGCAAAACAAATGCTGGCTAATTTAAGCACAAGGGCATTCCAAAAGTTGTAATATAACGTTGTAGTGATTATATACTATTTGTAACATGCTTAGTGTCTTCCAGATAAATAAAAGGGAAAAAACTTGGGTTTAAGTCTGTATTTTCTGCTGTAGAGATTTCAGACAGTAAATCTTTAGGGGTTAGTAAAACTTAATCATGTATTTTTAAAATCATCTTTCCATGAACTGTTCTCTGTGACCATGCATCTTATGGCAGGCACCATACTAAGTTGTAGAGATATGAAAGAAGTACTCGCTACTGTGCCGACACTTAAGTAGTACTTGGCGTATGCCTAGGGGTGAAGTCAAGTGCAGATCTGCTTTCATGTGTTTTGTCTCCAGGTACATTTGTATTTCTAGTTGAGTTTCTTTTGTAAAGGGAATGAAGGGGTTCATAAGTCAGAATGCGCCCTTTGCCTTCTGTGTTCTGTGATCTAAATTTCTTTCCAGTCCTTTTTATTTTAGGTATTTTTCTCCTTCCTTCCTTCCTTCCTTCCTTCCTTCCTTCCTTCCTTCCTTCCTTCCTTCCTTCCTTCCTTCCTTCCTTCCCTCCCTCCCTCCCT
>PVKA01016008.1:19387-48943 GCA_004027165.1 Ctenomys sociabilis | reverse complement strand
AGAAATTTCATGTTGCAAATACAATGTTGTAAAGTATTTTCACTGTTTCAAACTGTATATTTCATATTAATTATATTTAATATATTTCATGTTTATTATATGACATGGATGATCATGTAAATTTTATTTTTCTATTTTATACTAAATAATTTTTATATTATAACTGATTCTAAAAATGATACTTAGGATTTATATTTTTCTTCACCTTTTGTTTTCATGTACATATTTACTTTGAGTTTGGGGCATATATTTTGCCATTGATGAGTGAACTTAAACTATTTTCAGTTCAAAATATCAAATATTTATCTTTGCCACAGAATATCCAAATCCTATTTTCAGTCAGTATTCCACTCTTTCCAGATAACAACAAATTTTACTTCATTTATTTCTAGTATTCATTTCACATAATGGAAATCAGATGTCATTTAAATTATTTTCCACTGAAAAGTGATATATAATTTTCTTTTGATATATAAACTACCTCTATTTTTTTCAGTTTTTTGTTGCATGACAATTACTGAAGTGAATTTTCTGTTTTCTCATTGATTCATAATTTGATATTTTTACAAAATATATAAAAGTTTTATTTTGATTTATTTAAGTTTCTTGCACCTATGGACCCCTTTTTTCTTTTGTGCCACAATGCTCACCTTATCTGCTTCTAAATATGTCATATGTTAGATACCATGATTTTCGCCAGAAGTTGCTAAAATTATGTTTTCAGGTTTCTGCTCACATGACTGTTTTTTAGCATGTAATCTATCAGGTTGATTTAATTAGCTTTGAATTGTCATATTATTTTAATCTTTATGGAAATTCATAATGGGTTCTTCTTTACATTTTTATTTAGTTATTTGAAATCCACATTTCTTACTCATTTTGTTTACTTTGTAATATGTCCCATGTTTAATAATGCACACATAATTGCATTCTCTAAGTCACTATTGGCTACTTATGTCTCACATGTGTAGATGTGCTATTTTCCTATTTCTTCATATGACTAATTTTTCTTCTATGTTGGATATTGCAGACTTTGTATATTTGTGTTGGAATGTTCCTTGTAAAATAATTTTAATTTTCTTATTTCAGGTAGTCAATTTACCGAAATATGTCTTATCATGTTGAGATAAGCTGTAGGACTGCTCATGAGAGTTGAAAGTAGACATTATTCCAAAGCCAGCATAGTACTGTATTGTATAATTATTTTGTGGTTTTCAGCGAATAAATGAGATTCTCTGCAAGCCCTCTCTAGTTTTAACTGTTGAAATTTCCATGGCTCTCAGCATATACACAAATATACAATATGATAATAGCATTCCTGAAATGTTTTACAGGCCTTGAAATGGGAGAATTTTTGCTTTATTGTTTTAGTTTCCCTACTTAAGATTCAAACAGAATTACACCTCCAGCTCCCTCCCCATGCTGTGAATTTAGATTAATGCTAAGTTCCCTAGAGTGGGACTAAATTTGTGATCTTCTTGCTTCTGATTCCTGGGATGTTGGGAGTACAGGTACACACCACAATCCTTTACATCACGTTGTAGTTAGTGTTTTTTTTGTAAGGGGAACAATATAATTCAGGACACATTTTATAATGTTAGTTTATAAGGAAACACCCAGAAATCATATACAGCAAGTTCAGGAAATATGTCCACACACTAAATACTAAAGAATCCAGCTGAGAACCTGGAACATTCATGTATTCATGCATCTGTGCCAGAAAGGCCCAAAAGTCAGTGGCAAAAGCAGAAGGTTTATGCCAGAGGGATGAAGGATCTGTGCCAGCAAGCTGAGGGATCTGAAGTGGACACAAAAGCAATGAGGAAAACCAAGTTCCCATCAAGGAAGCCAATCAGACAAGCTTCTCTAAGAGGCTGAGCAGTGCACCATCTTGCCATCCATAGCAAGAAGCAACACTCATGGCGAGGACCAGAACTTCTCCAAAGTTCATGGGGAAAGCCAACGTGGAAAGGTCCTTCAGCACAATGGCCCATGAGAACTAGAGGCTTCCAATAGGTCCAACAGCTTCTCCAAACAGCATCCGGCAGTGTCTGGCAGCTTCTCCTGTTCTGCCTTTATGCTGCTAGTAGCAATCCTCAGGTGAGCCTCTTGCACCATGTTAGTTTATTCAGCTACTTAATTGACCATCAATTAAAAATCCAGTACACATGATTCAACTCATTAGTTCTTTATCCAGGGTAAATTTAGTCTCCAAAAGATAATTGGCAAAGTACTGATGTCACACAAAGGGGCAGTGCTACTGGCATCTGATGACAAGACAGAAATAGTGTGGATCAATAGATTCTGAAGTTTATAGTATATATATATATATATATACATATCTTATGTAGGTAAAATTTTTGACATTTCAGTATTTGTATGCTCAATTTTTGCATGCCAAACAGAATAATAAGAAAATGGAAACCATATACTTTTAAAGTCACATTTTGTTCTTTTAAATCATGCACAATACATAATGGACAAAGCTGGTTCCATCACTTCTATTTTTCTCGGTATAGTATTTTTCAGTATAAAGTCTGGTTATTTGGGATTATTTTCTTACGCATTAGCCTAATTATCCATTATAATAGTAATGATATATGTGGCTGAAGTTTTTAAATAAAAACAAGCAGTATTAAAGAATTGCATTGATTTGCCAAGATATGTTATATCCAAAAAGATATACAATGAGAAAGAGTAGCTATCTACTACTAAAAGGGCTAGATAAAATTTTCTGCAAATTGCTCAGCAGATTAAAGAACCTGCATGCAAGCACAGTAGCTGTGGGTTTAATCCCGCATGCCTGCTGTGCCTGCCCCACCCCCAGGGCATACTGAGACAGCAATTGAGATTTGACATAGTGGCCTGTAATTCCAGCTCTTGGGAGGCTGTAAAGAAGCAGATCACTAGTAGTCTGATCTAGTAGAGGGACTCTGAACATGCTGTAGACCCTTCCCTAAAATAAAATAAAAATTCTATTAAATGAAGATTAAATGTGGTTAACTTTCTCAATACACGTCAGCAAATGTAATAGAAGTTTAATATATTAAGTTAGCCGTGAAATGAAAAGAAGTGGTACATGGTTAACTCATACAGTATACTTTTTTTAAAATCGTTATTAAAATTATCATTTAATTGTATATCTTTATAAAGTGGACAAAAATAATGTTACCAGGTTGATATCTGTTTTTGTACTTGAAATGAATCACACTTGGTGGAAAGTACAATTGATTTTATGTGTGCTTGTGTTATATATAATGCATAAATATATTTTGTCATGACACTTTACAAGTGGTATATCTCAGGAGGAGGAAATATTTAATGTGGAAGTTTCACTTATTAAAAAATAGCTCTTGTAAAGTTCAGAAAATAATGATAATTCTAGCAGAACTGAGTGGGTAAAGGATAAGCTTTGAAGTGTTCTGCACATACTCATTGCCAGTGCGATCCTTTTGACAGCTCAAGACTATGTCCTTACTGCTGGACTCTGAACATGCCTGTAACACATGCTGATCAGTACAGCAAGGAGGAAATATAGTTTTTACTTGAACACATATGATTTAGAAGCTTGGTGAGTTCGTTTTTGCCTTTTTGGAGTGGAACCCCGAAGTTGCCATGCAGAGAAGATAACCGAGCCTACTTCAAGACTTGGGAACTTGACTTCCTTGGATCACCAAGTCTGTCTTGATGCAGCCAAGTAGCATAGCAAAGATTTTTCCTGTTGACAGTAATTGTAATTGCCAGTCCTCTGCTTGCAGATGAACAAATAAGGTACTGATTGTTTTAGCCTAGTAAGCTGTAAAACAATTGAGGCTGGTTATCATAAAGCAATAGATAATGAAAAGCATGGCTTTCTTAGGCAGCACAATGTACTGAATTTGGCAATAGTATGACAAAATAGAATCGCAAAGAGCTGAGAATGATGTAGAGAGAAAGCTTTCCAGGTGTTGTAGTTTGTTCGTGCTTGCTTGTGCTGTGCATATGCTAAGATGTTGTAGGCTGTTTCTTTGAAACTGCAAGCATTATTTTGTTAATCTCTGAAGTAAATCTAGGCACAGAGAGAGGTTGATTTTTAATTTTACAGACAAGTAACAGTGCATAATTTAAATAAAGGGTGTGATTTTACATACCTTTGAATTGATTACTTTATTAATTAAGCCTAATTAAGATAATTTATGAAAAATTATTGCATTGGATCAAATATAACTTTTTTTTTAGTAAGAGATGATAGAGAAGAAGAGATTAATATTTGCTCCTAAAAAAATGCATAAAATTAATTGAGGGATTAGTTCAGTTTTTATTAAAGACATTTTGAACATGAAATACAATTACAAATATAAGTCACATAAAATTGCAGGGATTTTTGTTTCAAAAGAAATTAGAAGATGAAAAGCTAGTCAGTATCTATTTTTGCCATGTATCTTGGAGATAATAAACTAATAAATTTTAAAATATGAACAGCAGAAAATAATTTTAATTTGCTACTCTTTAGAAATGTACATCATTCATTATAAAATTAATGTAATAATATATCAAACCTAATAATCTGAAATTTCTAATTTCCTGTTCAAACAGTTTGTAGACTTTATAGTTTTATGAAGAACAACATTGTAGTATAAAGAAAAAGAATAAAAGGACCAGAAGCAATAACAGAGTGGATATTGAATTTTTCTATTACATAGCTCTGTGCAATATACTTCTGTAAATAAACAGCCAGAACAGGAGCACGGGAAATGATCACCCATCTCTATACACAAATGCAAAATAAAGGATATTGAAATATCTTGAAAGAGATAGAGAACTGCACTCAACTATAAATAATAAAGAACCTGAAGTTTGTTTTAATCATATGTATTTGTATTATCCAATATGAAATATATATTACTCTCACCTGAAATGGGGAAAATTGGCATACATTCTGGTAGTCTAAAATACATAGTCCTTTCTATTGTCCTGTAGTGAAAAACATCAAGTTACAGAACAGAAATAATTATTCTCCAGGAATATATTTTTTTCTGTATTGAACTTCTTTCAGAGAGGCTTTTCCTGACCATCATAATAATGGAAGTTTATCAGTGTGGTTGACACCATTTGTAAATGTTACTAAGTACACCATTGAACAAACAGCTCAGTTTTCTTGACATGGACCAGCATATCTGAAACAATAGAAACAAGTGATTATTTTTTTGAATTGTAAAATGTGTTATATATTAGTGATGAATTTAGGATTATTATTTTTTAAACATAACCAAATCTCTGAATATATATAGTTAATTAATCAATGTTTCCATACCTTAGGTTTTTAGGCTAGCTATTTCAATTTCAGAGAAAATAATTCATACTATAAAATATATCTTTTAAAAAAAAAGAAATCTTGCTAAAATTCACAGGTATAAAATATACATATTCTTTTTTTTGTTTGTTTGTTTGTTTTTGAGACAGGGTCTCACCACGCAGTTCAGGCTGGCCTTAAGCTCACTTTGTAGCTCAGGCTGGTCTCGAACTCACAATAATCCTGCTGCCTCAGCCTCCCGAGTGCTGGGATTACAGGCATGCGCCACCACGCCCAGCTAAAATATACATATTCTAATCAGACAGATTTATTCAGAACCCTGAAAAAAAGAAAGAGAAGATAGTGTTCCTTTTACTTCTGTAGAGACTACCATCATGCCAAAGTGACCTTCAACTGTCAAGCGGATTTCAGAATGCGTGCATCTTCTATGTGACTCCAGTTTGGTAAGAATGGGGGATTTCCTTCAATCACTTAAATTTTAATCTTCCTTCAGATGAATTTCATTAGACTACCTATGCAATACGCTTTAAGGGATAGAAAGAAATTAATTGTTCTTTCAGAAAATCATTCAAGGCTGATGATGTTCCAATGACTGAAATTCAAACTTTGTATTCAATATTTTTTGTAAGAGTTCAACATTTGAACACATTATCAGACATTAAACATTTCATCTAATGTTTCCTCATATTACTTGGATATAAACAAAAATGTGTGTGTGTGTGTGTGTGTGTGTGTGTGTGCATGTGTGTGTGTGTGTACCTATGCAGGTATTCATGGCAATTTTGACTAAGGTATATTTATAAAAAGATACAGTAAGAAAACTAAACATGAAAAGTAATCAAATTTAAAATCCTTTCAAAGGATAAGTTAAAAAGTAAAAAAATTGCTATCCCTCAAATCCACTCCAATCTTGGTGCTCAAAAATAATCAATAAATTTTCAAAATGTATTCCTAAGAAATGTTCCTCACAAAGGGAATAATTTTAGTGCCCTAAGTTGTGTTGTATTTTATACTCTCAGATAAATTCCTTTAATAATTACTTTAGACTTCAACATTAAATTCTTGTTTTTCCCCGGAGAAAAAACTATGGTAATAAGATATTTTTTTGGGAATCAAAACAAATATACTTAGAGATAACATAAGCATCAGCTTTTCTTTGCTTGTTGTGTCTCATGAATTTTGAATCATTTGTAGACAATAAAGAATACTACCACATTCTTTGAGTATTCTACTTCAATGACTTTACAACTTTCGACTATTTTAATTATTCAATAAATGTTTACTTTTTATACAGATTTTAATTGTAAAATCACTTTACAGAATTAGTAAAATAAGGCAATGAAAGCAATTTGTGCTCCTGAATGCCCCTGTGCTACTGAGCAGGGGTCATGATGCTTTGTCTTCTGCCTCTGATTGTGTTCCCCCAGTCTGAGGCAGAATGCTTTCGCATGTTTAATGGGATTGGGTTACCTCAGATACTCATGTGTCTCTTTCACAAAGAGCCAAATTAGCTCTCATGACAAAATTCTGTGTTCACTGTTAAAAAATATATGTTAAAATTAATTCTCAAAACTTTAGGCTTTGTATTATGTACTGTGTACTGAAAGAGTTCCAACTGTTACATACAGGTACTTATGTCAGTTATACCCATTATTGCCAACTTAGAGAACACTTATTATTAAGCTATCTAAACACTCAAGCACACAGATATCGATAGTCTGGTATAGTCCCTTCCATTTACTATATTTATTGTTGATAAATATAGTGTGATATTATTTCAATGAAATTTATGTACAGCTCATCATTTATCCTAACATGCTAACATTAAGCTAAACCTTCATTGAGTTGAAGGTTTGGATCCCATTTTTCTATTCTTCAACCCTCAATTCATATGACTTCTCCAATTGTCTGTTCAAACTGTTGATTAAATAGCATTGTATGTACTCCATATTCTCAGTTTCTCTCTACTGAACTGTATGAGCTAATGACAAGCATTTTCTCCAAATTATTAGGTATAATTAGTTCACACAACATGGATTTTTCACAATATGCTTCCGGTGTTTTCTCTTGGTTTTCCTTCACCTTGCTGTTATCATGCATTCATTTTAACTATGCATGCAATCTGTTGACTATGCACACATATTGGCCTACATATGGTATTCATGAAGTGCATTCTATATTTGTGACCTTACTCATAGATAGAGATGTATACATTTACTTTTTTCGCATTCAGGGACAAATACTCCACACTCAAAATGAAGGAAAGAAAGATTTATTTAGCTCACAGTTAGTGGATGTTTCAGTCCATACTCTGCTGGCTTCCAGGCAAATGGCAGCAGTTCATGGTGACAGAAAACAATGAAGAGCAAAAGAGGAACAACAGCCACAGCATCTATCAAGCCTCTCTCTCTTCCTTCTAAGCTGACTATGAAGCCTGAAGCTCCTCCGAGAAAGTAGTGGCTGCTGCTGTGAAGATCCAAGGTCCTCCAAAGTGGCACGGCTGCATCAATCAAGCTTCTGTAAGGAAGTGGTGCTGCAAAGATTGGAACTCCTCCACAAAATTGGGGTGCACAGAAATTTTCCCCTTTATGTACCTTTTTTGTGCTGATTCACTCTATGTCAGGCTATCCCCACCCTACAGCAGGGCCTCCATGCCCCAGGGCACGAACTCACCAAGTAGTTCCAGCCAAGCTTCTGACACCTCAAGTTGACACACTGTATCAACCACCACAACAGGTAAATTCATTCAATGGATGTATTGTGATTAGTTTTCATTGAGAATATCAGAACTTTTCTCTCATATATAATTTGTGCATTTGAACTCGCTTAATGTATCATCAGAATCTGTAGCCCAGTTGAATATTTTGACCCCATGATATAGAGTTAGATTACAGTATTCTCCAAACACTAAAACCTATGATAATCATAATGACTAGCAAAGTCTGTGTGGATTTTTATTGCTACTTGTTTTGTCTCAGGTGTACAGTAATTAGTCTATCATCAACATTATTCACTTCTTGCTAGTGGATTCTGTGTTTAATCCACTAGCAAATATTAATATACTATGTATCTTACAAAATTGTTTGAAAACATTATAAGCTTATAGTTGGCATAACTAGTCTGTATCATTTAGAAATTTTCCATTAAAGTCAGTTATTCTGAGTCCATCATTCAATGGGCATGTTCAAACATACACTATAGAAAAGTCAACTTTTGTTAATATCCATTTTTCTTTACCCCAAAGGATATTTTATTTTGCTAGGTTAATGTTTTCATTGGTATAATGACATCAGGAATATATCTCTCCTAGAGTCATGGTTCCTAAAAAATAGTTACTCAATGGTCTGTCTGGTGTTGGTTTTAGTTTTATAAAAATGAACATTATCTGACACAAAGAAGTAAATTATGTTTTATAATAGTAACGAAAACTTTATGATCTCTATAGGAAACAGAAATCATATGTTAAAGGTCAGAGATAATGAAAGACTGAGATTTTTTTTTTAAAAAGATGTTTAATAAATAAGTAAATTGAATTTGTGCTCAGGACAATCAGTTAAGAGTACTAAGTTCTTGTTATGGTTTGAGGCTAGGTGTTCTCCCTGATTCTCAAGCATTTTTAGATGTGGTTTCTACAGGGGTAGCTAAATCTAGAGTTTGTGAAGTAGTCACTACACTGCTCAGCCAGAGCTTGTCTCGCACTTCTATACTCCCAAGGTAATGTAGAACATGCTGTTTATGATCAGAAATCTCACAGTCAATAAATCAATACATAAAAATAAGTGCTTCTACATAATTATATGAGAGGCAAGATCTGCACTATTGGTGGTGGGACAGGATATTATGTCGGCTTTTAGTGCTATGGTCATCCACTAGGTAAATTATTGAATCTGTGATATAATTCAGCTACATAAATACCTGTAAATATAATATCATGTATGCACCTTGTACAATACCAAAACATTATGAAAACAGTTTGCAATGTATTATTTCATCGACTCTGTATGGTTATGGTGTTTTGAAACTGTCTGATTGACATTTGTATTTCAATAAAATAAAAATAAATGAAAAAAAAAAAGAAAAAAAAATAAGTGAAAACAGGGAAAAAAAGTATGTTTGTTTCTTTGTTTAATATTTCTTTTTAGCTAATGGTCAGTTTACTTAGTTTTGTAAGAAATAATCTAAACTCTTTTCTTCCGAAAATCATCTAATTTTCTAAGACATTATATGCCATCATTATACTTTTTCTTTAATTCATGCTAGATAAATTTAATTTGTATTCATTTATTGATAAGACCAACTTACCAGCCGTGAAAAGCCATAGGATTGATCTTACAGATTGAGATGTTAAATTAAATACTTTCAGATTTCAATGAAATATTGTGTAAGATAAATCTTTGTGTTTATCAAGAGAAGCTGTGAATTTGTTGAAATAGAGTGTCATGCACATTGATCACCATTTTGAGTTCTTTTAATAAATGTGACATTTTGAAAATATAACACAGATTGTACTATTTTTAGGACACTGTGAATTTCTTTTAAAATATATTTATTGCTTAAATGTTTCAGACACAGTGTTAAGTTCTTACAAATATATTATCTTTTTGAATACCTATGCAAATAATGAGAGATGAATATTATTTTAATTTTAATAGGTTAAAAGGAAAATAGAATTATAGAGCAACATTAGTTATTTTAAATATCTTTTTTGTGGGAATACATATATTGAAATTTCAGGTTCTTTGGGAGCAGCATATTTCAGTTTTGGGAATTTCAAATGCTCAGCTTAAATGTTGCATTAGTTTCGATCCCATCACCTTAATTTCCTTACCTGTAGTCTGAATTATTGAGAAAACAAAACCCAGGACAAGCATTTTTTTTTTTTTTTTTGTGGAACTGGGGATTGAACTCAGACCCTTGCACTTAACAGGGAAGCGCTTATTCCACTGAGCCATCTCCTCAACCCCAGAAAAGCCATATTTTAAGCTGAGCTAATTCTTTAGTTTTTTTTCTTATCTACTTTTAATTAATCAGAGTTGTATGAAGATCATAAAAAGTACTTCATTCTATCCTATTATGGTTTAGAATATTCAGATGAAACACCAGTGATGTTTTATTTTTACATTTCTTGAATATAAAAATAAATGCATTTATTTATATATTCAATGTAAAATACATTATCCAAATGTGAAGACTTTTATATTTTTTCACGTCATAACTAAAATATTTCTTTACTAATAAATTCTTGAAATCACTTATCAGTTATAACCAGTAGTCTTATTTCCTAATTTTCTCTTCATGTTGGAGTTCCTTCCACCAAGCCTTTTTTAAGTCTTTCTTTAAAATTTGTGTGAAAATTACCTTTACATAACAAATATGATTTTGAAAAAGTAGAATGCAAGTTCAAAATTATAAATGTGAATTTAATTTATAATTTTTATGAAATATATGTAATCTTTTAGATTATTATTATACTATAAATATTTTTTGATCATTTCTTTTACTCTGTAAGGAATAGATTGAGGTAGCTACTGAGAGTAACTCAAACAACATAAAAAAAAAGTAATAGAAATATTTGAAGTATAAGTTATCAAGATTTGACAGAATAAATTTCCAGTAGAGAATAATTATTAATCTACAGTCATTTAGGTGAGGTGTTAGAACAGTTGTCAAAATTCCATTCTGAGACACTTCTGAGAGCCATAAACAAAAAAAAAATTAGGAAAATTAATGGCTGCAAGAAAGACTAATGTCAAAGTTTCAGTGGCCATGATCCAGATTAAGAAGGAGGTTTGGAAACTAAATCATATGGTCAGTCCTGGAAGTTTTTCTATGTTCAAATCAATGAAGCAGCAGAGTATTACAGAGTAAACCTAAAACAATCATTCCTTTCTGTAAGAATAAAGCCCTGGAAGTCTATTTTATAGAGAATACAGAAAAGAATTACTATTAAAGAAATGGATTGCATGATAAAGAATTTAAAAAATTTTAAAGTAGTTCGGTGAACTTTGACATAACAAAGAAAACAATTCAATGAAATACAGAAAGCTAAGTGTGAAGGAAATCAAACTTATCAAACATTGATATAAAAGGAGTTAGTTATCCTGGAACATAAAGAACAGAATGAAAATGCTGCCCTGCCAGCAAAGCCTTGGGGCTCAGACCATAAGAAAGGGACTGGGTGTGGTAGCACACCTGTAATCCCAGCCTTTGGGAGGCAGAAAACAAGAGAATCACTACTAGGCCCATCTGTGTAGTGAGATCTGGAGACCCTGTACTAAACTCATAAAAAAAAAAGGAAAAATGCAACTATATTTTCAACTGTAGAATTTTTCAAGTCTACAAACTATGTTTACAAATTTAATAAGAATAAAATTCTATTGAGTATCTTTTCCTTACCAGAAATGTTTAAAATTAAAATTTAAAAAGTTAAGTTTAATTAATACATTGCATATTGTTTTCTTAGCAGTTGTGGTACAAGGTGCAGACATGATACTCCATTTACACACACTATTAGAGCAGATGCTTCTACTCATTGAATTAAGACAATATAGCTGTGTACTTATCCTTTTTATTTTAAACTTTATTGTATTTTATTGAAGCACAAATAGCAATGAGACAGTTTCAAATCAAATTAGCAGGACAGATTCAATAATTAATACGTTGCATATCGTTTTTGTAGTGGTTTTTTGTTGTACAAGGTGCATACGTGATATTTTACTTACAAACACTATTAGAGCAGATGTCTCTAATCAATGAATTAAGAGAATGTAATTGTATACCTATCTTATTTTCTAAAGCTGAATTACAGTACAGTTTCAATAATTAATACTTTCTACCTTGTTATCTTCTTAGTGGTTGTCCATAGTACAAGAAGCCAACAGGATATCCTGACGAAACACTATTAGTGCAAATTTCCATTTGTTCCAAGCTCTGGTTCAGTTCTGCTACTTCTTTGCTGATTTTTTTTGTCTGGTCAACCTATCTTTTTGCAATAATGGCCTGTTAAAGTCTTCTTTTAAGGTTATGGTCTTACATATTAGATTTTTTCATGTCATTAAGATTTGTCTTACATAGTTGGCTGCTCCTGTGTTTGGTGCATAGACATTTATGAGTGTTACCTCTTCCTCTTGAATTTTTTCCCTAATCAATAGATAGTGGCCTTCTTCATTTCGTTTGATCATTCTTGGTTTGAAGTTGAGACTGTCTGAGAACAGAGTCGCTCCTTGTGCTTTCTTCTGAGGTGCTGGGGCATGTAGTATTGTTTTCCATCCTTTGACTTTAAGCCTATGAATGTCTTTTTGAATTAGGTGTGTTTCTCATACAAAAGAATATTGTTGGATTTTGTTTCCTACACCACTGTGTTAGTCTATTTCTCTTAATTTGTGAATTGAATCCATTTACATTGATAGTTATAAGTGAAATATGTTGACTTATGTTTGTCATGATATTCACCTGGTGTTGTTTACTCCTTTTTGTCCTGTATTTAATTGTTTGCCCTGCTTAGTGGGTTCCTTCAGTTCTCATTTGTGGAGTTCTGTCATTGTGGTCTCTCTCTAGAACATCTTTCAGTAGTCTTTGTAGGGATAGCTTTGTCATCATGAAATTATTTAGTTGTTCTTTGTTGTGGAAGTATTTCACCATCAATCTTAAAAGAGAGTTTTGCAGGGTATGGTAGTCTGGGCTGGAATTTTTTTCATAGAAGTCTTGAAGTACTCTACTCCATGCCCCCCTTACCTTCATGATTTGTATAGAGAAGTCGGCCATAATTCTCATGGGTTTACCTTTGTATGTGTTCTGCTTCTTTTCTCTAGCAGTCTTTCAGTGTATTATTGTGTTGGATTTCTGGGATCTTGACAATTACAGGTCTTGGTGTGTTTTTATTTGGGTTGAAGTTATTTGGTGTTCTGTATGCTTCGGTTAACTGAATGTCAGATTGCTTCCTCATATTTAGGAAGTTTTCTGCTATTACTTCTGCCTATATTCTTTTTATATCATTTGTATTTACTCTTTCATTGTCATTGGTACCAATTAACCTCACATTGTTAATCTTCACATCATCTTTCTAGTGATGGATCATTTTTACCTGCATCCTCATTGTTTTTAAGATATCCTTTCTCACCTTTTCACTAGTTGTGCCAGTGTCTTCAATATCTGAGTCCCTGTCTTTGCTTTCACTCAAATGGTTTTGTAGACTCATGATTGAGACTTTATGTTCTATATCTCTTTGACTCTGCTTCCTTTGATCTATTTCTTTCCTGTATTGCTCATTGCAGGAATCTGTCATATTTCTGATCTCCTCTATTTTATTATCCTCTATGTCTTCTTTAGAGGTAGCTATTAATTCTTTTACTGCAGTTCTTTTCCAAATCGGGTTTCCTCCAGATATGTCCATATTTGATTCTTTACTTCAGATGCTATGATTTTAAAGATTTCTTTTTTTATTTCAGAAATTATTTCTGCTTTGAATTCTTCTTTACTTATCTGCTGTTGTTTTGTTGATTGAGACACTGTTAATTCATATGTTTCACCTGGAATAGTGTTCTCTGTACTTGTCCTGGGTGTGTATTGGGTTTCCCCCATACGTTTCTGGATTTGATCCATTGCTTCAGATGCTATGTATTCAAAATTTTCTTTTTATTATTTCAGGTGTTAATTCTGGTCTGAGTTCCTCTATACCTTTCTGCTGTCGTTTCTTTGCTTCTGCTTTGTTAATTCATTCATTTCAGCTGAGCTAGTGTCTTCTGCACTTACTGGTGGACTCGAGGCCTGACACTGCATTTTCTCCTTGTCTTTGTCATTTTGTACAGCACTGACCTTTGACCTTTTGTGTAGAGCTTTGGTGCAGTTACGACCTTAGTGTATAATGTGATTCGGGTGCCAGTGTATTAAGTTTGAGATTATCCAGTTATGCCTGGCCTGGATGTAGCTATTGTGTTCAGTTTCTTTTTGCTGTAGCTCATCTGGTAGAACTGTGAGCCTGTGGTTCCCCTGTGTTGGGTCCCTGGTCCAGGGAGCTCTGGGGAGCCCAAAAGCTCTCCCACGCACTCATCGAATTGGGCTCATGCGGATCAGGTCCCACGAGAGTTGGAAACATTCTCACTAGTTCGGCGAGCTTGATGGCAGGGACTCTGGGGGGTTGCCGAGCAGGTCAGTCTGGAGTGTCTAATTTGTACCTTTATATGATGTATCTTAGTTTCTCTCCTTTTATTTTTGTATTGTCCTCTTTCTCTTAAATAAAAGGAGAAACTTTAAATAATCAAAATACTAGAAAAAATTGTTTCTCAGTCACCAAGGTGCACATAAAATAGTAAAAGAAATTTTACCATTTCTCTACGTACAAGAAAATGGATCAACAACATACTTAGGATATATTGAATAAAAAGAAACTTCTGACAAGAAAAATTATAATAATTATGAGTATGCATAGATATTGTAAAGGGATTGCAAATAAATAATGCTGTACTTCAGGGATCTAGAGAATCAAAAACAAAATCAAGTGAATCTTGGCCAAAGTAAAAATATCAAGGCCAAAGCAAAATATACATGCAATACAAGCTACAATAATAAATAAATCAAACTAACTAACTTCTGAAAAAGTAAGCACCAATAACACATATTTAATTACACAAAGAAAAAATACAAGATAAAAATCAGAAAAAGAAAAAAAAAGCATTGCATCTGAACAGCAGAATACAATATCTCATAAGATGCCATTGTAAACAATTAAATGTTAATAGACTGAATTACTCCCAAGAAAGAACAGACAACATTCTTTGACATATAAAACCTATCAAGACGGAAGTATGAAGATAAATAAATTATGAACCAATAGACAAAAAGTAACCATGTATGTCCGTAATAAAATTACTTTCATCAAAGAAATACCCAGGAAATACCACATACCAAACATAAATAAAAAGTATGATAATTCTTTACAAACTATTTGAAATAATTGAGGAGGATGACATACTTTCAAAACAATTTATGAACTTAGCTTTACCATGAATACAAACCATTTAAGGAAAGGATAACACAAATTGATATCTTTGCTGGATGTATATGCAAATTTCTCCACAAAAGCTGGTATTCTGAATTGAATAGCACCTGAAAAATAAAACATTGAAGGATACATTCCAGGAATGCAATGGTGGTTCAACAAACACAAATCAGTAAATATGATATACTACATTGCCAGAATGAAGAAACAAATATGATCATTTCAATTAGAAACAGAAAGAATGTTGAATGCTTTCAATATGCTTTAATAAAAATAATTTTCAAAAGTTACATACCAATACAATAAAGCCCACCAATGTTAAATTCATAGCTCTTAAGAAATTGCACTGAAGAAAGGAGAAATCATTCCCTCCATGATCTGGAACAATGTGAGAATGTCTTTTTTGAGCATACCTAGCCAATATTGCACTACAGACCTGCCTCGAACAATTAGGTAATAGAAACAACAAGCCTGTGAACTCCAAAGGAACAAGTTATACTGACCATATATACAGATGAGGTAATCTTGTGCACAGAAAAACCTAAGGATTCTACAAAAAAAGCCTACAACTAATACAAGGTTTTATAATACAAAGCAAACATTTAAAAATCAGGTTTTTTAAAACAAATATCTTATAATTTTTCAGTTTTTATTTTTTAAAGAAATCCAGAAACCAACCTACATTCATTTTACCCAAAGAGTTATACAGATTCAGTGAAAGTCCTACAAAAGTTCCAACGTTATTCTCTACAGTCATAAAATAAAATAATTCATAAATTTTTATGGAACCAGAAAAGTTTTCAAATACTCAAGAAACCTTGATCAAAATTAATGAAACTAGAAGTATCATACAATCTGTTTTCAAAATATAAAATGTACTAATGTAAGTATTACAACATGATGCTTCCCTAAGGCAAGTAAATATGAATTAAAGTATTCAAATACATAATGAATAAAAAGTAAAACTTAAGACTCCCAATCTATATATTAGCCTTCAAAAAAATTAATGCATTTTTTCTAAAGCCATAAAGCAGGTAAAATAAAATTTACACTTTTATATCTAGAAAGTTTTACTTTTTATTTATCCTAGTAAGACTGCTGAAATTTTTTGTTTTGTAATTAACAACACTTTAATAACATTTTGAGGAATTTTCAATCAGTTTTCCATTTTTGCTATGGTTTGTCTCTGTGCTCCCTCTAGCAGGGCTATTACAAACACAGTACATTTGCTTCCTTGATATTGTCCAACTAGCCTCTGAGGAATATGCTCACTTTTGAGAGAAACCTTAAATTTAAATCATCACATAGATGAAGCATTTACTGATGAATTTTTTGGTCAGTGTCTATTTCATTTTTTATATTTTCAACTCCTCTGTTCATTTTGTTAGAATGCATTGGCTCTACTTGATGATTATGTGAAGTCTGAGTGAATATCTGGCATAAAGATTCCCCATTTATTATTTGAAAGTATTCATCAGACTACAAAACAAAGTGAAGGTAATGTTTAGAAAAGACAAAAATATGCATGGCAAATTTAGAAGCCAGAGAGATACGTAGATCTCAAACTTCAGAAGAAAACCTATCCCAAAAACATTCCTTTAAAGAAAAATAAAAGAAATTTCTAGCATAATTTGGCATCTTTTGGGTCATACAATTAAGACAAACATATTTATCAATGTAGTACATTCATTAAACATCAAACAAATAAACATCAACCTCAGGGGATAGTCTATGATATTTCATATATAAAACATTCATCCACAAACAGATCTAGACTTCCCTAAAGACAATATCAGAGCTTCCTCAGTTTGTTTGTAAATCAGATTAGTCATTGACTCTTATTTTTTTTTACTTTAAAGAGAATAGAAAATGAATAGATAAGGCATTATAAACAATAAGCAACTCCAAAAAAAACACAAGATGATAAATGTTCAACAATATTTATTATATTCCACATCATTTATCTTCAAAGTAGTTGCTCAGATGAACAGATATAAGCATGTAAAATAAGTCAAAATAAAAATTTTAAGTATTAACTACTACCTTCAAAAAAAAGCCATAGAAATTAATAGTTTAATCATCTCAGCTATCTTGTGTATATACATACATGAGTTATTCCCATGGTTTTTAATTTTGTTTTCTTTTCACTTATCCCAATTGTTCATACATTTTGAGCACTTTCTTTCTCCTTCACTATGTCTATTGTACCTTGAAGATTTTTTTTAGTCTGTCAGGTTCTTACACTACGGAGGAAATATAATGTTTACTCGTGTGGGTCTGATTTATTTCACTTACATATATAGGCACTAGTTGCATCCATTATGTACAAAAGCCTTGGGGTTTTCTGTTTGCTTGTTTGCTTTATAGCTGAGTAATATGCTATTGTGTAAAGTACCACTTCTTTATTTATTCCTCAGTTTTTGGGCATTTGGGTTGTTTCCAAGATTTAGCTATAAGAAATTGTGCTGATGTAAACATAGGTGTACTTATATCTCTGAACTATGATGACTTTTCCAGAAAGGGAGTTAATGGTTTGAATGAATCTTCTAATTCTAGTTTTTTGGAAAACTTCCACACTGATTTCCACAGAAGTTTTACCTGTCTGCATTCCCACTAACAATGGAGAAGGGTTTCTTTTCCTTGAAAACTTATCCAGCATTTGTTATTAGTCGATTTCAATAGTTGTTCTTCCTGGGATGAGATGAACTCTTAGTGATGTTTTAATTTGCATTTCTCAAATGATCAGTGCTGCTGAATATTTTCATGTATTTATTTTCTATTTGAGGAGAAAGTAGGTAGGGAGAAATAGATAAGTGATATAAGTGCCTGCTTGGAAAACATAGGGTCCTGATCACCAGTACACACACACACACACACACACACACACACAAAAGAATAATAAACAAACAAAAAAAAGAAAAACAAAAAAGAAAAAAGAAAGTGAGTAGATTTCTTGAAGAATTAGGGGTACTCAGTTCATGAACAAAAATCAAACTTCACAGGTAATACTTCAAAGAATGAACAACTTGGATCTCTTCTTATTGGAAATATTTTGTACATCAAAAGAAATCAAATTATATGAGTGACAGCACAATCATTGCTAGGTTATTAAGTACAATATATATATATATATATACTGAAAATGATGACATAATTACACTAATATTCATAACTTATTAAGTAGTTTGTATGAAGCAATACAAATATTTTCCATAAACAATAACTGTTATTTTGCTGACCTAATTTTTAGTAAAATATGACAGTTTAAAATTCAAATGTCCATTTAAATCTTAAGAAATTACACCATGACCATATTTCACATTTGTCTCAGTTTCTCAAAAGGTAATATTCTTACCATGTCTGGATTACGATCACAGCATCTGAATAAATACATGGCTTTCATTTAGTAAGGAATAACAACCTACAGGATTTAGTTGTATATATTCTGTAATATGAGATTATTCTTTTCAAGATAGTATATTTCCAGGTAAATGTTTTAGGCACTGTACCCAAATTTTACAAAGTATTTAAAAATTAGTTAAATAATAAAACTTACATATTAAACATTCAAAATTTTCTTCAACTTTATAAGAAGTCATGATATGCTAGTTATAAAATACTTCATACAGTTAAAAACAAGAATCACAATGACAAGGATATTAAAAATGCATGTAAATATCGAGCCATACTTACTAAAATTTCTTCTTTATTTTAATATACTACACTAATATCAATAGACTAAATACCATTTGTTTTTAAATCAATTAATACTTACGGATCATGTTTTAATTTCAATAAATCTTTAAAGTATGAGTATATTTTTCTATTTCAGGTTCTCATACTAAGGAGACAATATGATGTCTGCACACATGGGCCTGATTTATTTCACTTAAGAGTGTTGCATCCAGTTGCATCCATTACTGACAAAGACTCAAACTTATTCCTATTTTATAGCTGAATAATACTCATTGTGTAAAAACTACCACATCTTTCTTTTCCATTCTTCAGTTGTTTGGCATCTGCGTTGCTTTCAGGATTTAGCTGTAAGAAATTGCACTGCTATAAATATGGGTGCATATATATTGCTGTGGTATGAGGTTTTCAGTTCTGGAAAAATGCCCAGGAGGGCAATAGTTGGCTTGAGTGGGTATCTAATCCTACCTTTCCAAGGAATCTACATTGAATTTCACAGTTCTTGTACAGTCTGAACTCCCACCAACAGTGGAATAGGATTCCTTTTGCTCCACAGCCCAACTAGCATTGGTTCTTGGCTGACTTCTTGATATTAGTCATTCTTCCTGGGGTGAGATGAAATCTCAGTGTTGTTTGAATTTGCATTTCTCAAATAACCAATGATATTGAACTTTTGTTTTCCATATATGCACTTGCTATTTGCATTTCTTCCTCTGAGAAATGTGTATTCATCTCAGATGCACATTTCTTCTTGGGTCTTTGAATTTTGGAGGCCTGATTTTTTAAAATTCTCTTTGTATGTTCTAGACAGAAGACCTTTGTATGAAGGGCATTCAGATATAAGAGAAAAATGGAACCTGAAGGATACAATAGACACTGGTAAAAGTAAATGAACTTATTCAAAAGGAAAGAGTTACTGAGTTGAGCAGAAAGACAGAAGAGGGAGTGGGAGAATGAGATTTATCTTTGTATAAAAGCAGGATGGTTTGGCCAATCTCTGCATTTCTGCCGGTCTGTGGAAAGTAGTTAATGCTTTCATTTGTTTGGTCTCTTTTTAAACTTGTTTCTCCTTTTTGTCTTCTTAATCTTATAGATTTCTTTCTTGTTCCTTCCAATTTTATATGCATGTGTCTGGCAATATGAATAAATTGTTGGAAGAGAGCACTATTTATTACAACAAATACTATGAAATTCATATTACTTTGTTAATTGAAAATATGTATCTCATAATTTTTGTTTTAATTCTTATTTGTACTATTTGAAAAATAAATAAAATAAAATATAAATATAAATGTGAAGTTTCATAATGATAATGAACATGTAGTTTTATGTTTATGTACTAAACACTCTAAAGTCATTATGTTTTCAATTGGTTGATAAATTTGCAAAGTGAAATGGACTGATTTACTAATAGAAACTTTAACAGTTCATAAGCCATTTAATTCAAATTTTGTGTAAGAATTAAAAGACACAAATGAAAATAAAATATTATTTTTAACCCTAATAATTCTCAGTATTAAGGTTTAGGTGATAAAATGAAATGGTTTTATAGACTTTTTTGTAGACTTGTTATCTGGGTTTTGATTTATCTAGACTTTTCAAAATGCAGTCAATTTTCAGATAATTTCTTATTTGCTGTAAAAGATTTCATTTTTATTGTATGAGTTTTTATTTAATATGCTAAAAATATAAGACTTTTGTGGAAACTGATTATGCAAACTTTTATAAAGATTATGTTTTCTTATGTATTAAAAACTGTTTGAATGTCATGAGTATGAAGCCTGAATTTGTATATTGATAATGATTTATATGTAAAGTACTTAAGATCAATCATTAAATTGAGGAAAATACTTAGCTTTAATTCATTTGAAATTAATTAACTCAATACTTTTAATATTCTGTGCCCTATGTTTTAACATTCTTCATTATGTTTCCTGGTTGTCATAATGTGAATCATTAAAGAATTGAGTAATGTGGAGTTTTCTGTAATTCATTATTTAAGCTTCTCTAAAATGAGAAATACTTAATTTTTTGGCTTCATTGTTCACCCAAACAAACTTCATCCACATTATTTATGATAGTTTTTTTCTTTGAGATTTTTATGTTTGTTTGGATTTTTTTACTGTCTCAGTTACATTTCCCTTGTTGCTGGGACAAAATATCTGATGTCCAGAATTAAGGAAGGGAAGGTTTATTTATCTCATGATTTTTGGAGATTTCAAGGCTGACTTCAAGTCAAAGTGGCACGCAGCAGAAGAGAACACTGCATGGAGGAGGAAAACAGCAAAGGCAGCAGAGCAAAAAGTGTGGAGGAGCAGAATGCAAGACCCCTGCCTTCCCTTATACTGCATGAGGGGCCCTCCCCAGGGCCAGTGTAGCACTCACACCCCCATTGGACCATGAATCAATCAAGACATCTGTGGAAGCCAGCCCAAGATTGCATGAGGCTTTATGTAGACATCTAGATGCAAACCATAGCATGTATTTATAAGTAAATACAGACCCTCTAATTCGAAATCATCCTTAGATCACACAACTCAAATGGCTCCTGAACTATCTTTGCTACTGATTCATTGTACTCAAACAAAAGCAAACAAGCATGTACATTCAAATTTCAAATACATATTGTTAGATTCCTTGAAATAATTGTAAATATAAAAAAAATCAGTTGGATAAATGATGAGAGCTATGTGTTTACTTTCATGCAAAGCTAGATTGCAGTTATTTTCAAGAAGAAACTCACTGTACATAATTTATAGTAAAAGAAATTGGAAAATACAAGCAAGGCTGAACTGTCCATAAATTACAGAACAAGCTTAAAGCATATTTTGTACTTAAAAAATATGGTTAATATTATACACAGTCAGGCCATGACAGTTATTGTGAAGCTAAATCTTTTTTGTTGTTGAATGTATTAACAAATACTTATTTGGCTTTGCATTCTTTTATCTCTACTTATTCTTAGAAAGTTTTATCAACTAGTTAACACAAACAATGGCATTCATTGTATGTCCTGTAGGTGAGACATAATGTGAAGGAGAGGGTGCTCTGCCTTCCACTTTCAGGGGGCTGACCGTATGGTTGTCTGGCTCCAAGGAACAAATATCATAAGGAAAGGGTTAGCAGGAGCTGAGTTTCTGAGGTTTCGGCCAGGCCAGGAAGCATGTACCCAATGTCCCACCTCCATCACCCACCCAAACACATGTAGAAGTATGCTCCATCAGTCCCCTGAGTAGATAACAAATCAACCAAGTGGACACAATCACGTACATTGTCCCACTGTCTAAGAATCATACACCTTTCTGTGAGATTTATAGAAGGAATTTCATCTATCAGAATATAATCTAACTTCCTTTAATATCACACACTGCAGAATCAGACTTGTACTGAAAGCGCCACTAAGAGCACACAAGGGTTTGAGAGAATGTGCAGAGGCAACCACTGCTATCTGCAATATCATGCCAAACAAATTGCTTGTTATTTTATTTCCAAATCAATTAAATCTTAGTTCATAAACAATGGTGACATTGTCCTGGGTTCTTGGGGTATTATTCATCAATTCATTATGAGTTTTCGGAATAACTCTTTTAAAAAATTGTGCTATGTTTCCTGTGTTCTGATTCATATTTGATGCAATAATCTTAGCCCTGGAAATAAATATTAAAAAGATATTATTGCCTGGGAATTTGGCTCAGTGGCCCAACTGTAAAAATACCACATCTTTTTTATCCATTTTGGAATAGAGGCTGAAACACTTGAAAAACTCAGATGTTATTCATTATTACTAAAACTTTCAGCCAAGTTACTATGTTGGCCCAGCATTGGATTTCTTTAAAAAACAAATTTTGAGTAGTTTTACTAATATTTTTAGTTTAATGTATAAAGTTGTTAAATGTATTTTATTAATTTTGGAAGATAACCTTAGAGAATGGAACACCCATTGTCAAATTCCTAGTGATTTGTTTGGTGAAGTTGTGTATTGTTTTTGTTTGTTTTGTTTTTTTTTTGTTTGCCCTATTTTATATTCTCTTTTGATAATAATAAAAGAAAAACTTAAAAAAAGCAACAGGTAAGCCTAAGATAACTCTAAAACATGATGTCTAATTTTAAACAAAGTAATCTGGCTTCTTATTGCATACCTAGTACACTATTATTATTACACTACTTGCATACAGACACATACACATAGATGCAACATATATGTAATACATACATGCATAAATGTCTAGATGAACCAGCAAATAGGCATTGTCTATTTTTGTTCACTTTGCATGAGCTTATGCCATGTTGGTGCACTCTTTGTTCTTATTGAAGAACAAATAGCAATGAGACAGTTTCAAGACAAATTAACAGATCAGATTTGATAAATTAATGCATTGCAAACAGTTTTCATATCGTACAAGGTACATACATGATATTATACGTACAGATATTATTATAGCAGATGTCTCTAATCAGTGAATTAAGAGAGTGTAGCTCTTTACTTATTTTTTATAGCTGAATTATACACAGATTCAATAATTAATACTTTCTATCTTCTTATCTTCCTAGTGGTTGTCCATTATACTAGAAGCCAACATAATATCTTGTCCAACCACTATTAGTACAAATCTTGCTACTCATAGAATTATGCAGAAGCACTGCATATTTATCCTAACTGTTCTGTTTATACACACACATCATGATTCTTCCTTTGTATACCCCTTTTTTTGTCTAGACCTGTCAAAGGTGGTCACTCCACTATCATTATAACAGTTTAGGTGCCTGAACTCAGCAACACAATCCAACATGGTATAGCATTCCACAATAATAGTGAGTTATCTAAAGAAGTTGTTGATCATAGCCATTTACAGCTCAACTTATTATGGCCCCATGTTATATACCTCATTTTTATACTTTTGTGCTGGATGGTTTAGAGAGAGATAGAGCAAGATGTATATAGCAAAAGATGGAGCTTTATTTTCTGATGATGTCAGTGAAGTGCCCTCAGGGATTATCTTGTAGTCCTGTAGATCCTTTGCCTGTGTCATCATTGTGGATGAGTCACAGCCAATGCTTGACCAGTTTGCTCTCTGTGAGAGCCTGAGAGAACGTTTTGTCTCCATTTGACTCTCCCTAGGCACACTATAGATCATCAGTCTTCTTCCTTTGTGGCTCTATAATCTCCTTGATCACAAAATTTGGGGCACAACTGAGTTTCATGATGTTACAGTACAGGTTCACCTATGTCCTGAGTCTTCGCTGACCTTGAAAGGCTAGGGCCAAAATGTTGACTGGTCTTGTGGCTATTCTATTTCTCCAATTTTGATCTGTGAACTTCGGTTGTTAACCATCCAGGAGAAAAGCTGATTAGTACCCTGCAGCATATGCTATTCAGTTTACTCTTAACTATCTGACTAAATTCTTTTTAGTTGTTGTTGTACATTTCTATTTGTATTTCTTCTCTTGACTTCTAATACTAGGGAGACTATACGATATTTGCACATGTGTGTCTGGTTTATTTCACTTATGAGCATGTGTTCAAGTGGCATCCACTTCAATATAAATGCTTCAAGCTTATCATTCCTAATAGCTGAGTAATACTCCGTTATATAGAAATACCACATCTTTTTCAACCATTCCTCATGTGATGAACATCTTGGTTGTTTCCAACATTTTGCTATCACAAATTGTGCTGCTATAAACACAGGTACACATATATCACTATGATACAATGTTTTCAGTTCCTCTAGGAAAATTCCCAGTAGGGGGATAGCCGGTTTGAATGGGATTTCCAGTCCTATTCTTTTGAGGAGTCTTCACACTGATCTCCACAGTGGTTGTACCAGTCTGCACTCTTAAAATCTGAATTAACACCTCCACCATTAAAACAGTGAAGTTATTTCTCACTTAATTCTGAATTGCAAGAAAATTGAACTAATACTTGCTGAAAGTTTATTAGGTCTTCAAAAATTATCATCAATAGAAATATAGTTTTTTTCATCATAGTTCATCAACTCTATTTGTGTAAAATCCTTTTGGTTACATTCAGTACTTTTTGGCACAAAATCTTTGTTTCATGATTGCATTTATATCATCCTCAGTATCCCTTTTCCATGGAGTTTAGTAGGTTTCCATAACATAAGACTTAACATGTCCTCATGATTAGAATGAAGTTTCCTAATTTGCACGTGGCATTGCTCAAGCCCACTTCAATGACATAAAGAGCAGGTAATAATTATTATTAATAAACTGGCACAAATTTTAGGTCTTCATGTCATGTGTTGAGACCTGTCAACAGTGTACAGACAGACTAATCTTTAAGCCAGTAGGCAGAGCTGAGAGACTAACAAACAGTCAAAGTTCTGGCACCTCAAAGGCAGCTGTGGACTTGAGGTCATCTAATTTCTTTCTTGCTCAATAGTCTACTTACTAGATAACCAGACTACTATTTAACTAGGCTCTGCCTCTATGTGCTTTTCCAAAAATGCATTGTTCCTCAACCATTGAACCTTCACTCTGTCAGGTGTTCACCTTCATCACTTCCAGAAACAGATCAGCACATCCCCCGGTCAAGCTATACACATAGTAGAAGCCAAACACACTAAGTCTTTAGGTGTTAGTGTTCATCTTTTAACAACCCTGGTGTCCCTCATACTTAATATATCTTATGTGTGTTTTATTCTGTCATTGTGTCCCTGAGCAAGAGATCATTGATCCTAGGCCAGTGCCCTAATAGGTATCATGTGACTCTGTACACTATATTCCACATCCTTTGTATTTTTAGTTTGGCCCAGTTATAAACTTTATTAGAATTTATATTCAGGTATTGTAAGGACAGTTAGAGTGAAGGTTAGGCAGGGACATAAGGTATGAATGGGGAGTGGGCTGGAAGTTACAGATATTATCACATGCTTATTTCGAAGTAGCACTTGATGAAGTTGCCTCTTGTCAAACGTTTGCATCCATTTACTCTGTGCTCCTAGAATACCTGACTTTTTGCACTGACTTAGAAACAAGAGTTAGGCCCTGATTGGCCTAGATCACACAAATCAGTGAAACAATTATTTTAGAGACCCACTCACCCCTATAAGTGTAAGTACTCTTCCAAAAGATTCATGAGCAACTCAATAGAGGTTTCCTTGCCTTATAGTGTGCTGCTTGGCAGATTATCCCTACATTCCTAATGCTAACACTAAACCCTTGCTTTGTATAACCTTCATTTCTGATGTCCTTGTTCTCCACTGCACGCAACTTCACCATTCTTCACCAGAAACTTTTGGCTTTGAGCCAGCCTGAACCCAGTTAATTCTTTACCAGAGTGAGGTAAAATCTGTAGGTGGAGAGTTTGAAGAACCTTCACCTGTGAGGACTCCCCACCTCATACAACAGCATGACCTTTGATATGTGCTTCTTTAATTTTCTTTGGGCCCAGCAATGGCTTCCTGACTAAGCTAGCTTCTTACCCTTAGGTTGTAGTCAATAGTGCCATCACCAGTTCCATTGTCCCTGGATTGTTTCTCTATTTTTGAGGTTTACTTCTATCTCCAAGCATTTGTATTCTAGGAGACAACCTAGTGAAATGTGCATCTGTTTTCCCACCAAAAAACATAAGGTTCAATTCCAAGGTCTCTTTTATACAACTCACCATAAGAGTTATGATGACTATCTATGTGATGCCCAGGGCTTCCTGAAGTCATGGAGCTTGTAGAGATTGGGGATTTAGGGTGTCACTTTGGGTGTAAGTGGCACCAATGATTAGCCTTATATATAGGGAATGAAGAAAGATACGCTTACTTCTGTCGTTTCCTGCTGCTGTCTTCTGTGTTGGGTGTTGGGTATTTTAGCAATGAGAAAAGTAGCTAAAACACTAGACATACTTTCCATTTTTCTTGATGGCAGCAAAATATTACTAGAAACAATGTTGTGTATTTGCTAATTAAAAAGTTAATTTGAAACATTTAGAAGATTATAATTTCTAATATTTAAAAACATATTGTAAATTATAAAAACATATTATCATAGGGCGTTTTGGGGATATTACCCTATAAAGAATAGTAAGTACTAAAGCTGTGGAAAATAAAATGAAATAACCAAAACAAAAAGTATGAAATATACAGAGAATTAAAATGAAAGTCTATGATTAAAACATTTCTTTCTTCAAATAATAGTAATAAGGCAGGCAAGATCAGCAGACTAAGTACCTGCTTAGGCAAGTGCATGGACCTGGGTTACCATATGATGCACTGGCCCTGCCCCAGGGCACGCTCAGCAGGCCATCTAGACCGGGCTGGTGGTGCATGCCTGTAATCCCAGCAACAAGGATCTTCCTGTTTTTAGGAAGATAACTATAAGTCTGAGCTGCATAGTGAGGCCCTGTACCAAATACCTAAAAACATGAACAAAATAGCATTTACATAGCATAATGTCCAAGGAAAAAAATACTAAGTAATTCATAAGTTAAATTTATAATAGTTGAAATTTATTGTATATAATTTATATATATATATATATTTATTTATTATATATATATACATTATACATAACTATATATAACTATATCGCTAGGATTGGTGTCTAGTTGTCCCTCCAAAGCCTCATGCAGTGATAAGATGGTGGGCTTCTAGAGGTGGTGGTTACTTCACAATCCAGTGCTGGGTTTATGAGTGTGAATGCGACACCTGCCCTGGGGCAGATAGCCTGGCTGCAGTATAAGGAAGGGAGAGAGGCTTGTTCTCTGCCTCTGATGCTGACACAATCACTTCTCCTGCCTTTGTTCTTTGCTGCTTTTTGCTGTCATGAACTGCCGTTCTCTGCCATGTACCACTCTGTTTTGGAGCCATTTGAGTATGGACTGAAGTTTCCACAAACTGTGAGCTAAATAAACTTTTCCTTCCTAATTTTTGTAGTTGGGTTTTGGCCCAGCAATAAGAGAAAAGTAAGTAAGACAGTCATCTTCCATATATGCCCTAGTTTACGACGATAGATTTTTTTTGGTACATTTACTACATTTTATTAATATTACAAGTAACTTTAATACGAATACTTAAATTTTGCTTTATTCACTGTGGCAAGTCTTTCCATGTAGTACTTATGGTGTATAAAGTCTAATATATTCTACAACTGGAATGTTCTAGTAAAAGAGTTCTATGGGTAGTATTGGATATAATGACTGACCAATTTTGAGACAATCCAAAATTTAGAGTAGTGGAAGGAGCAAGCCTCTTGTTTCCTATCAGAAAAGCAATATGTATACTAATAAAAAATTTCACATGTTTTAATAAAAGCACTAGATATTTTATACCAAGAAAGAAACCAATAATTGGCATGTTTCAATGTACCACATAAATTTTAGACTCAAAAAAGTCTAGTACAAACTGTGAAAAGTACTTGAAAGTGGTAAGGGATTTCTTTAAAATGTCACAGTGTGTGCTTTTCATTAAATAGTTATTTTGTTAGAGTTTCCGTTGTCAGCTATTATTTTCCAATAAACATAAATATATAAATTTACCTATTCCTCAAGAGGAACAAATAAAATATTTGTTGACTAGAGATTCTTATTAAACTATTATCATCACAACATGAATGTTGATTAAAAACTGATGTCAGGAAAATCTGTAGAACTCCGATGTAGAAATAGTTTTCTTTAAAAAAGACTAAAGATTTTATTTTAACATAGATATCAAACAATAAGTACTTATCATTAATTATTATTTTCATTTAAAATATAGTAATTTAAAATATTTTCTGTAAATGATCTTACTGAGTATTGAACAAGAGACGATTATCATGTATGGCATGGGATCATAACTGTTTATTCACTATTTAATCAGGATGGTGTAGGGCTCCCCGGTGTCTTAGTGTATGCTTGGGAGAAATTTTGGCAAGAATGTGAAAAAGACGGGCAAGAAACAAGAGCTGTGTTCAGGTGGAGGTCTTTTTGCCTGGTGACCAAAAGACCCCCCAAAAAACCAACAGTAAGGGTACTTATTTGTTCTCTTGCAAAGTTAGTGTCAGGAGATACAAGGCTGCCTAGTGACTAATTACTGAAGTTGTCCAGGCAGGAAGTTTTTCTCAAGGCTGAGGTAACATGACTGTTTTAGACACTGAGGCCTTTTCCTATCCTCACACATATGCCCAATTTTCAGGTTCATCCACTCACAGCATCTCTTCCTTTTCGTTTTGTTATGTGAATGACAGGTATTGTGTTGCAGCTGGAGAAACTATGCTTGGAGTACTCGTTAGAAAACTTTTTCATGCTTGATGCCAGTCAAGAGTGGTACTTGTATATATATTTAACATTATACAGAGTTAACCCCTATACAGCAATTCAATCTTATACAGTCCAATAATCCATAACAGTAAGGAGTTACCAGTATGTCGCGCGCAACCTCTGCCGGCAAGGAAGACGCGACAACCAGCTCTTCTTTCCGCGGTTTATTCAGGACCCCTATACAATCTACTTCCCCTGCTAGCTAGCTTTCTTGCTTCCTCCTTCTAGTCTCCCATCTTAGTCTAACATAGGGGAAACCCGCTCGTGGCTTTGAACCAGTGGGCGTCCAACCCCGGAGTGCCACGTGGGCACAGCCGATAG
>PVKA01016008.1:0-19287 GCA_004027165.1 Ctenomys sociabilis | reverse complement strand
GCGCCGTCTTTATGGTGCGCCTGTGCCTTTAAGGTGAGAGCACTCACCCCCAGGCGGGGGTGGAAGGCAGAAGCCAGCATCACCTTTCAGGCGCAGCTATTCGGCTCCCTACACCAGTACAACTGCCAACTATCAGCAATTGCTATTTATTTAACTTTTACAGATAGTCTATTATTATAGCATTGATTTTCATATCTGGTGATCATATTTCCTGCTTGATATGTAAGATCAAGTTAAGGCAAGAACTGAATAAATAAAAAAAAATAAATTTTGCCATCAGGGTCAATTAAACTCCTCAGGATTCACCTTTGAACAAAGTATAGTGCCTCTTAGACTTCTGTAAGTGTCAGACATCTAGAGAAGTCACAGCCATTGCTTGGTCAAGTTACTTTCTGTGAATGCTTGAGAGATTCATTTTTCTCCAGGTAACTTTCTTTATTCATATTATACATCATTAAATCACTTTCCTCTGTGGTCCTATTATCTCATTCTTCAGAAAATCAGTGACTCAACTAAGTTACAGGATTTTGCAGCCAAGCTTCTTTTATATCCTGAGTCCTCATTGACTTTGGAGGGCTAAGGTTAAAATATTGGCTACCCTTTTAAATACATCTGTCTCTAATTTTTGGCCCAGGGCCCAACCTGGGGCACTATTGAGCCAGCACTGAGGTGCAATTGGTTCAACACTAGGGCCATGGACTGTCCCAGAGTGACTCAGCACAAAAAATAAAGGAATCGAGGAAGCCTTCCTGCCCAGCCCCACTTCCGTGGTGAAGTCCCAGTCTCTGGAGGAGCTTGATCTCCCAGCTGCTACTTTGGAGGAGATCTTCACTGTGAAGGTCTTCCCAGCCAGCTTAGAAGAAGGAAAGAGGCTTGATGGACACCACAGCTGCTGCTCCTCCTCTGCTCTTCATTGTTCTCTCCCACCATGCACTGCGTGTCATTTGCCTTGGAACCGCAGGAATATGGATTGAGCCCTCCAGTAACTGTGAGCTAAAGAAACCTTTCTTTCCTTCAGTTTGAGTGTCGGGTATTTGTTCCAGCAACGAGTAAAAAGTAACTAAGGTAGGCCTGAAAAGCTCAGTTGCTAAACATCCAGTAGAGAAACCTGATGACATTACCCTTTAGCGGAAGCAGTAAGCTTACCATTACTATCTGAATAGCAAACATTTTAGGCATTAAATGTTATTTTATTTTCTAACAAACCTAACCTAGGTATTCTAATATATAAATTCCTATAGAGCATTCATAGGCAACAATTACATATTTTTACATAGAAATTTAAAAATCAAAGCCATACAATATTTGGAGCATGACAATCCTGAAGACATTTTGTAACATACTTATAATTTCATATTGACATAACACAACTCTTTTAACCAATCAGATCTATCAAATACGTAAATTTTTTCCATAACCTTTTACCCTTTAAAACAATATACCTCACCTATCTTTCATTAAAAGCAGAGGTCTGAATCTAAATGAAAATTCTTACTGTAATAAGCAATCCTTGTTTTACATTTTAGGAGAACTGTACATCCAGAATCATGGATACAATTAATAAACCATGAGATTAAAAATAATGAATGACCATATACAAATGAAAACCTTTGTTTCTTAATTTAATTTTATATGAAGTGCATCTGTTATAAGAAAACTTTAGTGTAATCTTTTTTCTGAAAAACTTAATCTTTTAGCTAATGACTAAATTGCTGAGGTTGTCTTCCAAGAGACTAAGGAGATTATGGGGACTCCTTATTTTTATTTTTTTTTTTTGGCAGAACTGGGGATTGAACTCAGGTTCTTGTGCTTGACAGGCACACACTTATTCTACTGAGCCATCTCCCCGGCTCTGGGGACTCCTTATTAACAAAAATAGGTTGACTACTCCTCCATTCAGCAATTGGAATCCTGACCAATAATCTCTGCCCACTCTAGGGATTTTTGTTTAATTGGTTTAATTTTTTGACTCCTGAGTTAGCCAGTTTTCGTATCAGTTAGATTAGCTGGTAACTCAAGATAAAGCATGATTTTAAGTTTATATCCCAAATTGTATTTTGAACAAATGATAAAAAGAAATTGTTGAGCTCAAATAGAAATGAGGAACAGCTGTTGAAGAAAGATCATACAAATACACAACTAAGTACGAAGAACACACAAACAACTTTAGAAAGTCAGAGCGCACACAAATATATTTGTGACTAAATTGAACTATATTCATGCTATATAATTTTTAGGTTTTATAATTATAATTATACAAGTCATATTTTGTTTCTCAATTAATAGATCTGTTATCAGAAAATTTTTGAAAAGAGTAGGATCTTTTATCTACAATGAATATATGTATTTTATCTTTTATTTTGTCTTAAGACTGTTAGTAACTTTAAGCTCGGTTATCTCTATATACTCTACCACCTATGTAGACCTTACATTTCCAATTTGTTGCTTCCTTTAGTAGGTCCAGATCAAAACAAAGTTCAATGATGTCAGCTTCTTTTTCAAGTGTAGCTTCCTGATCCAGCTTACCAGCATATTCTATTACCCAAATAGGTTGCTCAGAATTCTCTGAAAACACACAAGCCTGCCCTCTAGCCCAGATTAAAGTTCATTGCTTTACCTGCTTAAATTATCATTCTGTTGCTATATTTTCATCTTTTGCAAATTTAAAAAAAATATTAGTGTATACTGATATGTGAAATGGGAGAGACTGAGTCCCTCTTTTGTTTCTGTAATTGAATTTTCATTGTCCAGTGAGAAATTTGTAGCCTACGTTTTGGAAAAAAATCATTACAAAGAAATCCTTAAGCTAATATGAATCATCTGTCATGGATCATAAAAGAGAAACAAATAGATTTAACTTCTCTGAAGGATAACGACAATAACAGCTGACATACTATCCCAATATATGGATGGAGTTAGTAATATTACCAAATAAACCCTGAAAATCATTTGGTAATATTCTGCACAATTTTGGGCACAGTATGCTCCTTAGATGAAGTGACCCAAATATGAGAAAAGGTGCTGCCATTAGGCCTGCAGTATGAAGTGCATCATCTGATTGAATAAATGTTTGATGCAAGGTGCTCTATTCCTGGCTCGGCATCCAATGGCAGCCTCTCCTGTGTGGTGGGTGGCTAGCATTTCTGGATTCTGGGTCCTCTATAACAGTCTTTGCTGCCTGAGTGCACACTACACGGAGGCTCTGTGCCTCAGGTCACCATCAGCTCCCCATGGAGGCAGGTAGGCTTTGGGGATACAACCTGAGACTTCAGTTCACATGCGACGAGGGCTCCAGCAGCTGCTGTGCATTCTGGTAGCTATCTAAGCCCTCTGTGACTGTCAGGTGCCTGTGGCCTTCAAAGATGATGAGGCTGACCCTTTGGTGGAAGAGGATGAGGCAGGAGAGCGGCCCCCACTGCAGAGCCACGAGCAGTCAGTTTCACTGGTGGCCAACAGATAGGAGGAAGGGCAGGTGTTGGGGGGTGCATGGTAGGTACATAAAGGTGCATAGCTCCGTGGGCCCCATAGCATCCATCTCAATCCTCAAAGGGAATTTTCCAAAAAAAGGATGCATCTTTCCCATCATTTCTAGATCCACGCTTGTTCTAGTGACACCTTCATTGACACTTAGTATAAGGACTGCAATGTTTACTTGAAAAGGATGTTAATGTCTGTGCTCTATTTATCAATGCAGCAGAGTATGTTTTGGGAAAAATGTCTCTTGTCTCCAAAGGGAAAATAAATAATCTGTGTTTTCTCTTTTTTTTTTTTTTTCTAGATTGTGAATGAAAAATCCTGAGTAATAGGTGCTGCCAAACTAACCCCACGTACAAAGGAGGAGCCAATTTCTGCACAAATCTGAATCATCTCAGGTAGTGTAGCCCATTTTTTGTGGGCTCTTAAAGTTCCTTTACACCATGTATTTGCATTTTCAAAGGCCAGTTGTTGAACTATTAATTTTTGAGCATTCATGGCACTTAACCCCCTGTTGCCGTTAAGTGTGTTGCAAAATGTTGGAAAGGTTCATCACAGTCCTGACAATGGAAGCCACTTTAAGGGATGCCTCACACTTTGAAGGACTTCTCTCCAAGCCCTAGAGGCAGTGATCCTTGCTTGCTTGAATTTGCAATTGAAAAGTCAGTTGATTGTTTGTGCTAGAAAAGGCATCTGCATCTTTTGTAATGGCTGTTTTGTAAACAGCATTATCAGCTGCCTGGTCTGTCCAATATTCAAAGAAATTTCTTTTCCACAACAAATAATCTCTTGGATTAAAACATACTTTAGCCATTCATTTCCAATCATTTGGGGCCATAGCATTGTCCTAAAATTCTTAGTAAACTCAAGGCAAAGGGAGAGGTACACCCATAAGTAGCAACAACTTGATTTAACAATTTTAGGGTTTTAAATGGTATAGCTACATGAAGACATGCAACTTACCCCACATTACTGCGGACTTCAACTTCAGTACCAGGGTGAATACATGGACTCCCCAAACTATATGGTTTCTTTTAGTGCCAAATGCAAGGGAGATAGAGAAAATGGAGAGGTGGAAGTTCCAACCTGTGACTCAATGAAATTGCTCTGAGATGCAAAGTCTGGGATTGTGGCCTGTGACTCAGTTAAAGTCATTGAGCATTGTGAGAAGAAATTTGAGGAGAAACACTTGTCTGGTAAGAAGGATCCTGTTGTATCCCAAAAATGAGGCAGGCTTGAAAAGGAAAAAGAAGTGCTTTATTTTAGCTCGTGCCCAGTAGCAGACACCCTGCAACACATGCTAAGGTGCACACTGAGGTAGGGAGACAGGGGTTTTTAAACTTGAAAACCGCAAAGGAGGTGGG
This sequence comes from Ctenomys sociabilis, assembly GCA_004027165.1. NCBI lineage: Eukaryota > Metazoa > Chordata > Mammalia > Rodentia > Ctenomyidae > Ctenomys > Ctenomys sociabilis. The sequence goes on along the minus strand of PVKA01016008.1, from coordinate 14,449 downwards.
GAGCATTCGGGGAAGGAGTCATTTTCTATCTATACAGGCAGTTTGTCTTTTTCTTTTTTTGTAGCTGGACAGGCAGTGTAGGGGGTCTTTACAAAGCTTATTTGGGCCTGGGTGTAGTTCTTGCTTTTGGAATCTAGAGAGACATCTGGTGACAGGCACATTTTGTTAAACTTGGGGAAGCATTTCTTATCTGTTTAAGCAGTCACAGTTTTACAGTTAAAACATCTGGGTGGGGTTTACAAAGAGGATAAAATATCACAAATGGAGTTCACATAAGTTTTACAAAATGAAGTTGGTTAAGTCAGCTTACAACAGGGATCATTATGACAGCAGAAATTTTCAGCAGTTTGACCTAGTATGAGGATGGCACTTACAGAACGGTATGGCAGTACTTGGGTTAGGCTAAAACAGATCCCTGTTGTCCCCCTGTTCCTTCTTTATTTGACAGAGCAAGGCTCTGCCTGTGGTGCCATTGCTTCCTCTTCCCACTCAGTTTTGGAGATATTTAAAGAGATTTTTAGGAGAGCTGCAAGTCAAATCCTTTGTGGTTGTAGAACTCTTTCTAACTAGAAAACAGGACGGAAAATTAAATACAGGATTCAGGCATTTCTACAGAATATACCGCTGAGATTCTTGAACTTCTATTTGTTCCATTTGTAACTTAATATAACATTCTCCCTTTTGACTTCTCTCAAACCTATTTCTCTCTTTAAGTTCATTTATCTCTTTAGCCATACTAAGCCTCCATCCCCAAGTTTTATATCTCATGTAGCCAGAATCAGTTCACTCGCCTCTCCTGTTGTGGGTACTTTGAGAGAATTCCTGCTGCCTATTTATCTTTTACCAGGTGGGTTGTCCTGTTCAGAAGCCAAATGTAGGAATTTGTTGGTCTCTGATTTTACTCTGGCCAGAAATGATGGCAAGAATGAAAATAAGATTAGAAAAAGAGCTATGCTCCTGTGGAGGTCTGTTTACCGAACAAGTAAAGAGCCAAAAGAACAACAGTAGGGGTACTTATTTTTGCTCTTGCAAAGTTAGTGTCAGGAGACACAAGGTTGCCTAGTGGTTAACTGCTGAAATTGTCCAGAAAGGATGTTTTTTCTCAAGATTGATATAGCTTGACTACTTTAGGCACTGAGGCCCTCTCCTGTCCTCACACCAATGACCAGTTTCGAGTTTCAGCCACTCACAACAGAAATGGAAATTAGAATTTGAAATCAATATACAAATGATTTAATCAGAATCAACTAAATGTTGTTTGAAACTTTTATGATACAGCTAAACCTGTGAGGATGTTTACAGGAAATATGATAAATTTGTTAAGTCTACAACACATAATTCAACAAATGAATGCAAGATATTAGTGATGAGGACAAACCCTGAATACAGACTATTCGCTAGGTGAGAAAGTTTTCAGATGGACCATGCCTGTCCAAGATTGCCTTCTGGACAAGGGCTTACTAAAACAAATGCTTTCTTCAGTGAGTCTTGATCTCCTTGAAGTTTCAGTGGCACTTATTCTTTGCATAACATATTTTGTCAATAAACTGTTTCTTTTTACTTTATTTAAACATAAGTATATGTCTTATTTTTCCATGCATTAATATGTTTTACATGTGGAAGGTAGTATGTATCTTCAGAAATATTCAAGAGGTATCATAATGCTTATTCTTATGTTACAAATTGGAAACTCATGGGATATGTCTTTCCACATAATGCAAAATCTGTATTTTACCTGAGTCAGAAATCAGAGGGAGAATGAACTCTGACAATTCCACTTGAGAATCTAGATGGGACTACATTGAAAACACACTATGCCTTCCTTATTTTTTTAGTCAAGTGAGTTAGTACCTTTTATGCTGTGTAATTTGAGTGTCACGAACTCAGTGTCATAGCGTTGAGAAACTTATTAAGGATCTTTTGCTAGTTAAATTTGTATTTTTATGAGCATTTCATAAACAACAGATTTAACTCTCCAACTGTTTTCCCTTGTTTTTTCCTGAGTGAAGAATTTTATAAAATATTCAGAAATCATTTTACTATAAAGAACAACTTACACACATAAGCTTAATTAATCTTTTCAAAAATAACACAGGAGCAAAAATTTTTAAAGAAGCCAAGAAAAGTGAGTATTTGGCATCACGTTTAGATGTGTGAAAGTGACAGTTTGGTACTAATATCCTCACTAGAATCTGGCTCAAGTTTGAAAATGTCAGCAGGGTTTTACACATCTTGCCTGGGTTACTTGCTGTGCTTAAATTCTTTCTCCCAGTAGGAATCTTTAATATTCACAAGGCTAATTCAAAATCTTTAACTTCTAAAACAATTGAATAATGAAATGATAGAGAATCCCAATGAATATCACTGCATATTTTGTAAGTGTTTTATTAAAATTAGAGAAATAAAGTGAATTAATAACATCATTTATCAAAGATTAATCACATTGTCCTTTCAGTGACAAATTCAAGAGTGGTTTATAATTTATATCTATTTTCCTTTAGAAAAAAAAATCACCTTTTCATTGCACATCTTTTTCAAGGTCAAATACAGTTTTAATGATCCTTAGTTAAGTATGCCAACAATAGATTTTGCTAAATACTCACAGTCAAATCCATTTTAAATGACCCTGTGTTTCTACTGTTAAAGAAAAGTTCTTTTCAAATAAGAGAGTGAAGGAAATAAACATAATAAACATACAATTAGAAAATCATTTATAGTATAAAATTGGTCAGCATCTTTGCATTATTTGTAGTTGTTGTACAGTTGTAGAAAGGAATCAAATATAAATTTTAGCAGACATGCTGCCACGAAACCCATGGCTGTATCTCATATGTCTCCTATGTTTGCTTAATCATAGCATATTGTAGTGTAAGTATAAATACAATAGAAAATTGTGAGTAACTTTGTGAGTTCATTTCTTTACACACTCAATAATTCTTTCAGGATATGATAGTGACCTATTGCTACCAATACTAGACCTAAAATGAAAATAGGATTTAATACAGAGCATAAAAATATTTCAGACATAAATCATCATTAAAGATTAGATTAATTACATATCTTTCATTTTAGAGGTCTATTATATTTATTCTTAATTTTGAAGACCACAAAATTCTACATAGCTATGATTCATTAACCCAGTATTATACCAAGCCTAATAAATCACCTTAAGTTCAAGTAGGGCCTTGAATATGATCTTTTGTTAGTGAGCTCTATAAATCATGTTTTGAATAGTGTTTTAATCCTTGTTAACCAAAAGAGGCAAAAAGAAATTCATTTGTTTTCAAAATAAAGGCTCTACCTTTTTCATAGTCACATGCTCCTTTTTTATACGTCATTTCAAATATTAGTTCAATATCTTTCAATTAAATGTAAAACTGAAACTCTAAAGACACTAGAAGAAAACAGAAGAACTGTCTGTGGCAATCATTACTTGGAATGACAATTTACTAGGAGCTGCAACAGCAAAATCAATGAAAGTGAACATAGGCATGAAAATAAAAAGTTTACACTAACTAAAAGGAACGACACTATAAAAGAACTGACAAATGTTTGCAAATATACATCTAGTGAAAGTGCTAATATTTGAAATATATAAAGAAGTCAAATGTTTAAGGCTCTAACTCAAATGATGTTCAGAACTTTATTTGTGAGAAATAGGTGAAGACAAAAAAAAACATGTGAAGATGTGTTCAAAACATATGGCGAAGGTTCAAATAAAAAGTATGATAGCAAAAGGTACACAACCATTAATTTCCCTCCAAATACTCTTTTCCTCATCTTTGCCAATTTCTTAAGCAGTCTCAGAAATGCTCTTCTGTGATTGGCTGTACTTGCCCTGTTTAGCCTGCTTTGATATCTAGAGTCCATTCAAAATATCTATCTTTTATGGTGGTCATTTTTGCTTTGAAGAAGAGCCAGAAATTTCTTGTTGCCATAACCTGTGAATAGGGCTTATCGTGTTTCATAAAAACACTATAGTATTTTGTGATCTACAGGCTACCATTTCTTTCACCTCTAGGCAGCAACAGGGTTCACCACATTTCTGCTCACACTTAATAAATGCATCCATAAAATATTACTTCCAGAGTTGCTTCAGAAAATTTCAAGAATAATAAGAAAAGTGTGCTGAAAGCAAGGTGGTACAATACTTCACCAAGAGACTTGGAGATTTAATAACCGAAGTCAGTGGTATAGTATGATAGAAAGTCAACAATCAAAAACAACAACATTTCTGTACACAAACAACAAACCTACACAGACAGAAATTAGGGAAACCATCCCTTTCACAATGACATCAAAAAAAGAAAAGAGAGAGAAAAATACTTCGGGATTAATTTCTCAAAGAAAGCAAACAATCTATACAATGAATAGCACAGTAGTCTAAAAGAAAAGAAACTGAAGAGGATTTCAGAAAATGGAATGATAGGGTTGGTCAGATAGCTCGGTGGACTAAAGTGCCTGTTTAGGCAGGTTCAGTGACCCAGGTACGATCCCAGGAGGGGCGAGCTGGCCCTGCCCCCAGGGGAAATGGTGAATGACACTGGGCATGGTGGCATGCGCCTGTAATCCCAGTGCTTTGGAGGCTGAAAACAGGAGGGTCACTATGAGTCTGATCTGTGGAAGTGAGACCCTATAGATCCTGTACTAAATATGATGATGATGATGAGGATAATAATAGTATATTCTTTTAAATACATGGAAAGCTATTCCTTAATCATGGATAGGAAGAACCAACATTGTCAAAAAAGCTATACTTTCAAAATTGGCATACATTTTCAATTCAATACCCATGAAAACTACATTAGTATATCTCACAGGTTTAGAGAAAAGCTTTGTAAAATTTATAGAGCTAAAAGAGACCAAGAATAGCAAAAGCAGTCCTGACTAACAAAGGCATCACATTCTCTGACATGATTTATACTACAAAAGTGCTGCGATTAAATCAGCATGGCACTGGCTTAAAGATAGACCTGAGGTTCCATCAAACAGAATAAAAGATGCAGACACAACTACAAATGCACTGAGACACTTAATCATTGACAAAAGGGCCAAACAGGTTTACTGGAAGGAAGATAGCCTCTTTAATCAATGATACTAGAAAAACTGGCTTTCCACACGTCAAAGACTAAAAATCACAACTATGTCTCTCACCATGCACTGAGGTACAGTTAAAATGGATCAAAGATTTAAATATTAAAACAGAAACAGTAAATCTACTAGAAGGGAAATTAGGCTGAAATTTTGAAAATAGGTACATAGTCCATGATGAAACTAAACTGCATGACAAATACTTTAAAGGATCAAGATCTGGGATCTCATCTTCTTGAAAAGTTTCTGTAGGTCAAAAGAAATCACCAACAGATTAAAAATGAAACCTATACACTGGGAAGAAATAGAGCCAATTGTCCTTCAGACAAAAGCCTTCTCTCCAGAACTATAAAAAAGTTTAAAAATCTGGCTCTCAAATTCAAAAACTCAATCCAAAAATAAGCATAAGATGAACATATTCTTTTCAGATAAAGAAGTACTAATGGCAAATTAATTTATGAAAAAATGTTCAGCAACTTTGGTCACTCAAGTAATGCAAATTAAAACAACAGCAAGATTCTATCTCACTCCAGAACAAATGGTTGTCATCAAGAAGTGAACCAATTACAAATTCTTCAGGATTTGTGGGAAAAAAATAACCTTTCTCCACTGTTTGGGGAGGGTAGACTGGTGTAATCACTATGGAAATTAGTTTAGAGATTCCTCCAAAATTAGTACTGGATTTCCTTTGCAAAAGCTATTCTCTCAGGCATATTTTTCCAGAAGAACTGAAAACATCATACCATAGTGATATCTGTGCACCCATATTCATAACAGCATTAGTTGTCCTAAGTCTTAGAAATAACCCAAATGCTCATCAACTGAAGAATGGATAAAAAAGATGTGGTGTTTTTACAAAATACAGTATTATTCAGCAGTAAAAAAGATACATTTGAGACTTTTATTGGATGCCACTAGAGGCCATGATTGTAAGTGAAATAAAGCAGATCTTTATATATAAACGTTGCATTGTCTCTCTATTGTAAGAACCTGAAAGTGTAGATAAAAACCTGATCAATACAGTAGATACTGTGAAAGGGAAACAATCTGTTCAAAGAGAAGGACCATTTACTGGAGGAAAATGAGAAAAAAATCAAAGAGAAAGAGATTGACAGAGAGAGAGACAGAGAGAGACAGAGAGAGATAAAGATAAAAATAAAGGAAAATATGTATTTAATATATGTGTAAGGCATTTTGGAAAATTTTACTGCTCACTTCTCCTAGTCAATTGACAAGAAGAATTAATGCTTCATGTATTTTCCTCCTTCTTAATTTTTTAAATCTTTTTGACCAATTTTGAATGCTTATATCTGGAAATGTGAACAACTAATTTGAAGAGAATAAAATAAAAAATTTTGAATTCGTATTATTTTGCTTAGTGAAATTCTGTACCATTTGTAATTTTTTTACTCTTTTTGATTATATTAAAAATAGAGAAAAAAAATGTTCATAAGTGGTATTTTGAAGAGGATTATGGCAAACATGTCCTTTACTGTAATCTATTTAAACTCTCTATTGTTTGATCATCCTGTGTGTTGTATTTCAAGGAAGATATATATGAATGGAAAAGAAATTGGAAAAATGTTCATGTTTTAAAAATTCAATTTATTCATTTATTTATTTATTGGTACAAGGGATTGAACTCAGGACCTTGCATGGGATAGGCAGACATTTATTATTTCTAATCATCAGAGAATTGTACCTTAAAATCAAGAGCTTTCAATGCACATCTTTAAAATCATTGTTATTAAAATGAATAATGACAATATGTTTTGATAAAGTATACAGCACTAGTGAGAATGTACAACCATTTGCAAAAACCTGTATGGAGTTTTTCTTAACTGGAATCACCATATGACTCATCAATCTCAATTCTGGGTATATAACTAACGTAACTAAATACTATTATTCTGAAGAAATATGATCTTCCATGTTTCAGCATAATTCACAATAGTCAAAATATGGAAGTATGAAAAATAATCAATAATGGATTAGTGGAAAATGAAAACATACACATTGTGGGCACTCCTCAAAAGGAGCAAATTCTGTCATTCTCTATCTCTCTGTCTTTGTCTCCTTCTCTCTTTCTCTTTGTTTATTTTCTCCTCCCAAATGGTCCTTCCCTTTGAACAGATTCTTTCCCGTTCACAGATGTAACTGGATGGTGTTTTTTTAAATGAAATAAGTCAATCACAAAGGTAAATGATTCAGGATTTCACCTATATGTGCAGTTTTAAAACAGTCTCATAGGACAAAGAGTAGAAAGGCTCCTATTGCAGTCCAGGAGACTTACACTAGAGGAAATTGGTTTTAGTTCTCTGTGCAAACTGTACAGCTACTCTATTGTGTTGGGTTAAATTCTTACACCAATCATATACTGATAAAAATTTAAACATAAATAAAGTTATATATAAAATGATAGTAGCAATTTAACTAGAAATTTACTACCTAGAGTAGTATTGGCAAACATGATATTCTATAAATATAACATGCAAGATATATGTATCTAAATAATATAATAATGGAATATAAAATGATCACTTATCACAGTTTCACGTTTTCCGTAATCCCAACTCATCTATTTGTGCATTGAGTTTATGTCTACATGATTCACAAGATCCCAGGATTCTCAAGCCATGCCCTCTACTAAGTTCCATAAATTCTGTGTAATTTGTACACCTATTTAACTAAATCCACTTTTCTACCCCTTTAATCCCCTAAATCTTTCCAATTGTACTCTCTAAAAATGATGGTTTCTTGACATTTATGTTATCTCATATTTAATGCATCTTTTCTTTTTGCTTTAAGTAAAACCTACATGTACATAACTGATCTCAATTCTTATTTTCATCCTTTATCTTTTTCTGCACCCCTCCTCTACCTCTTGGTCATCTTCTCATTTGTCAAAGAGCAATCTTGATATTTCCTATTATCTATCTTTTAGTTTGCTCTTTATGTTTGATTTTCTCATATAAGAGAAATCGTACAATATTTAAGCCTCTCTGATTTATTTCATTTAGCATTATGGTCACAAGGTGTATTCATTTTCAAAAAAAAGTACTCAGGTTTATTTTTCTCTACTACAGAGTAGTACTTTATTATATCTGAATAAATATTTTTTGCCTAATCATCTTCAGGTTACATACAGGCCACTTCCTAGATGCATGTATTATGAATGGTGATATTATAATTATTAGTAGTTTTGCAATACGGTGTCTTGAAAGGATCTAGTTTCTAGCTTACTGTTACACTATTTCTAACAACATGTCAGTTTTAGGTGAAGTTAGTAATTCACTTAACTGTTTTAAAATGCTATGACATTTCTGCTCTCTTACACTGGTAATCAAGGCCCTGTTTTGCTAATACCATAATCCTTATTTTCTTGTCATCTCACAATACTAATTGTTGCATAATCAGAACTACAAGCTTTAAAATGTAAAATTTGTCATTTTCTCAATGTACTTTGGTAGGGTTATGGTGACAGGATGTTACAGGTTAGGTGAGCTACACAAAGGAAACAGCCTGTAACAGTTCTGGAGGCAAGAAACTCGAGATCGAAGCACATTGGTTCCCACTGTAGCTTGTAAAGAAATTATTGGTTACTGGATGCTCCTACTGATTGATTGATTGAGATTATGAATGAATCCAGGACTACATGCTTGCAAGGCAGGTGCTTATGCTGCTGAACTACATCTCTTACTGATTTCTAAGTAGCTTTTCACTCTTTACATAGTCTTTCCTCTGACTCTGCATCTAAACTATATTTTCTTTTCTTAAAAGAATCCAAGCATACTAGATGAACACCTGCCCTAATAACCTTATTTTAACCAAATTATCTCTGCAAAAATCCTATATTCAAATATGGTATATTTTGAAATATAGACGTTTGCATTCTGAGATTTTTTTTTTTTTTTTTTTTTTTTTTTCAGAACAGAGGATTGAACTCAGGCCCTTGTGCTTGCCAGGGAAATGCTTATTCCACTGAGTCATCTCCCCAGACTCCTAACTGAGTTTTATAAGAGAGGACCATAACAAACTTTTCATTCCTTTTTCTGTGACGGATTTCATTGAGTTTTATTTTTAGTTGTTTATATAATAGGTTTTAACATTTATTTACTTATTTAACATTTTTCCTTTTAATCTTTTAATTTTATCATTACATACAGCTTTTACTTTTTATTTAACATGAACAAAACCATGAAATATTATGTTTTCTTAAATTTCTTGCAACTTTCTTAAACAATATCAAATTTTATTAAAACTCTTTGAAAATGAAAATAAAATGGAGGGGCCAGCCACAGCTCAGCAGATTAAAGCACCTGCTTAGGCAGACTCAGGGCTCAGAGGTTTGGGGCATGGTGGCGCTCAATGGTAATCCCAGCACTTGGGAGGCTGAAAAGAGGAAAAATCACTATGAGTCTGAATTGTGTGGTGGGACCACTGTAGACCTTGCACAAAATACAAAAAAAGGAGCTCCTGAGACCGGCCAGAGACTGTGCGGCAGACCCTGTCATCTTCCTCGATCCCGCCCACGCCCGCACATCCAGAGACCGGCCTGAGACAGCGGCTGATTCCAGCGGCCTCCTGGATCCCGCGCCAAGCTCTCCCAGTGAGAGCGAATTTGCACTACTCACCAGGCTTCCCAGATCAGTGAGACTGTGGTGAGTCTGAGGGAGAGCCATTGGCTTCTTCCCACGCGCGCTACCCGATCCCTGCCCACAAGCCCTCCAAGCCAGTGACGGGCCTGAAACCTCAGGACACACTCACCAACACCTCCCCGGATCCCCTGCCCTAAAGCCCACTGATTGAGTGGGAATTTCCCCGATTCTCTGGGCATCAAAGTTCAGTGAGTGTAGAACTCCAGGTCCGCCGTGCCCGAGAGACATTTCCCAGGGATTACCTGCCCCCCAACCCCCGTGGCCCGGTGACAGCTCTAGGCACACTGTGCCACAGAAACATTTCCAGGTGATTACCGGTCCCACCCCACAGCCCCAGACCCAGTGCAGGTCAGCCTGGAGTGAGAATTCCAAGCCTGCCACGCTGGAGGGACATTGCTCAGCAATCCTCGGTCCCAACCTACAGACCAAAACCCAGCACAACTTGGCCTGTGAGTGAGGGCTCCAGGCCCACTGCACTGGAGGGACCTTTCCTAGCCTTCTCGGGTTATGGCCTGTAGACTCAGACCCAGGACAGGCTGGCTGACCCAGTACAGCCTACTCAGTGAATAAGATCATCCACTATCCTTTTGTGAGCCCAGAAGACCCACCAAAGCCCAGGCCTGCCCACCTGGGGAATGACCTGCCTGACACAGGAGGGCTGACCCCAGGACCAACTGAGAGGAACCAAAGGAGCTGCAGCAAAAAAGGAACTGAACACAACAGCTAGACTCAGGATAGGCACACTTGGAAAATCTCAAACTTAATAGACTGGCACCCAAATCTCATAACAAGCTAAGGTTATAGCTGCACCAGAGCTCTATAGCAAAGGTCAAAGGTCAGTGCTATACAAAATGACAAAGAGAAGGGGAAAAATGCAATCCCAGACCTCGAGCCCATCAGGAAAGGCAGAGGACACTAGTTCAGCTGCAATAAATGAACTAACAGATACAGCATCAACGGAAAAACAGCAGAAAGCTATAGAGAAAATAAAGCAAGGAGTAATTCCCCAAATTAAAAAAGAAATATTTGAATACATAGAATCTGAAATAAAGAATGAATTCCAGAAACAGTGGGTGGAAAAACTATGCTCACTCAGAACAAGTGCAGAGAGCACTATTGCAGATGATATATATGAATTAACAGCATCTAAAGCAAAGAAACAACAGCAGAAAGATCATGAGGAACTGAAAGCAGAAATAAGTTCTGAAATCGAAAAAGAACTTTTTGAAGTCATAGGATCTGAAATACAGAAACAGGTCCAGAAATATATAGAGGAAAGCCAACTTGGAAGAAACACAGCAGAAAAAGAGTTAATAACTAACTCTAAAGAAGACATGGATGAAAAAATTGAGGATATCAGAAATATGATGGATTCCTTGAATGAGCAATACAGAAAAGAAATAGAACACATGAAACACAGTCAAAGAGTTATAGAAGAACTAAAAATAGTAATCACGAGTCTACAAAACTGTCTGAGTGAAAGCGATGACAGAGTTTCAGATCTTGAAGATGCCAGAGCAGCTAGTGAAAAGGTGAGAAAGGATCTCTTAAAAAAAAACAAGAATGCAGGAAAATATAATCCATCACCTGCAGGATGATGCCAGAATGAACAATGTGAGAATAATTGGTATCAACGAGAATGAAGGAGTCAATACAAATGACATAAAAAGAATTTGGGGAGAAATAATTGCAGAAAACCTCCCAAATATGAGGAAACAATCCCACATTCAGGTCACCGAAGCACACAGAACACCAAATAACCTCAACCCAAGTAGAAACACACCGAGACATATAATAGTTAAGATCGCAGAAATCCAACACAAAAATAACATACTGAAAGCTGCTAGAGAGAAGAAGGAGCTCACTTTCAAAGGATAACAGAGCAGAATTACAGCCGACTTCTCTACACAAAAAATGAAGGCAAGGAGAGCATGAAGCAGAGTTCTTCAAGTCCTGCACGAAAACAAATTCCAGTCCAGATTATTATACCCAGCAAAACTCTCTTTCAAGTTTGATAGAGAAGTGAAATACTTACACAACAAAGAACAACTAAAGAATTTCATGATGACAAAGCCATCCCTTCACAGGCTGCTAAAAAGATGTTCTAGAGAGAGACCACAATGACGAGAACTCCATGAAAGAGAATGGCAAGAACCCACTAAACAGGACAGTAAATTAAACACTGGTTACAAAGGAGTAAACAATACCAAGTAAAGATCATGACAAACATAAGTCAGCACATTTCAATTATAACCATAAATGTAAACGGACTCAATTCTCCAATTAAGAGAAATACACTGGCACAGTGGATTAGGAAACAAAATCCAACAATATACTGTATACAAGAAACACTTAACACAAAAGAGCATTCATAGGCTCAAAGTCAAAGGATGGAAAACAATACTACATGCCCCAGCACCTCAGAAAAAAGCAGGAGTAGCAATTCTGTTCTCAGACAGTCTCAACTTCAAACCAAGAATGATCAAACGACAAAAAGAAGGCCACTATATATTGGTCAGGGGAAAAATTCAAGAAGAAGAAGTAACACTCATAAATATCTATGCACCAAACACAGGAGCACCCAACTATGTAAGACAAATCTTAAGGGACATGGAAAACTTAATGTCTAGGAACACAATCTTAACAGGAGATCTTAACACACCCTTATGTCAAAAACATAGGTCAACCAGACAAAAAATTAGCAAGGAAGGAGCAGAAGTGAACCAGAGCTTGGAACAAATGGACCTGGTGGACATATACAGAGTGCTCCACCCAACCACAGCTCAATGCACATTTTATTCAGCTGCACACGGGTCATTGTCCAAAATAGACCGCATACTAGTCCAGAGATCATGCCTAAGTATATGTAAGAAAATAGAAATTATACCATGCATACTATAAATATATGACCACAATGCAATGAAAGTGGAAATAAATGACAAAAGAAAGCAGAAAAACCCACCAAATTCATGGAAACTAAACAACACCCTATTCAGCAATTAATGGGTTGCAGAAGAAATTCAACAATATCTACAATTCAATGAAAATTCAAGGGGATGCGTTGAAAGCAGTTCTTAGAGGGAAAATAATATCTATGAACTCACACATTAGGAAAACAGAAAGGGAACAAATGTGCACCTTAGTGTTGCACCTCAGACAAGTAGAAAAAGAAGAGCAAACAAAACCCAGAGCACAAAGATGGGAAGAAATCATAAAGATTAGAGCAGAAATTAACTCAACTGAGATGAAAAAAACAGTTCAAAGAATCCACAAAGCAAAAACTTGGTTCTTTGAAAAACTAAATAAAGTTGATAAGCCTTTTGCCAACCTCATCAAAAAGAGGCAAAGGAAAATTCAAGTACAAGCGATAAGGAATGAAGAAGGTGAAATCACCAAAGACCTAGTGGAAATTCAGATTATCAATAGTTACTTCGAGAATCTTTACACTCACAGAATAGAGGACACAGAAGAAATGGACAGATTCCTTGAAAGGTACAAACTACCAAAACTGAATCAAGAAGATATTACAACTCTCAATAAGCCGATAACAGCCAACGAAATATGAAACGTAATAAAAAGCCTACCGACAATAAAAGTCCAGGGCCTGATGGATTCACAGCTGAATGCTTCAAGAAATTTATAGAAGATGTAATCCCCACACTCCACAAACTCTTCCATGAAGCTGAAAAGGAAAAAGTCCTCCCAAAATCATTTCTCGAGGCAAGTATAATACTCATTCCAAAAACAGGGAAAGACACAACCAAAAAGGAGAACTACAGGCCAATCTCCCTCATGAACATAGATGGAAAAATACTCAATAAAATCCTGGCAAATAGAATACAGCAAATCATCAAGAAGATCATACACCATGACCAGGTAGGATTCATCCCAGGGATGCAAGGATGCTTCAATATTCGAAAATCTATTAAGGTAATACACTATATTAATAGACTGAAATCTAAAGACCACATGATCATCGCAATTGATGCAGAAAAAGGGTTTGACAAAGTCCAACACTCATTCATGTTCAAGGTCCTACAGAAAACTGGAATAGATGGACTCTATCTTAACTTGATAAAAGCCATCTATGACAACCCAAAAGCTCATATAATCCTAAATGGAGAAAAACTGAAATCTTTTACTCTTAAATCAGGTACAAGACAAGGATGTCCTCTATCACCCCTCCTATTCAATATAGTGTTGGAATCCTTAGCAACAGCCATTAGGAAAGAGGGAGAAATAAAGGGAATAAGAATAGGAAAAGAAGAAGATAAATTATCCCTGTTTGCAGACGACATGATACTTTACTTGGAAGACCCCAAAAATTCCACCAAGAAACTACTAGAACTAATAGGGAAATTCAGTAGCATAGCAGGATAGAAAATCAATACTCAAAAATCAATAGCATTCCTCTACACAGATAACAAACACACTGAAAGGGAAACAATAGAAACAATACCTTTCACAATAGCACCACAGAAAATGAAATACCTTGGGATTGACTTAACCAAGGAAGTCAAAGATCTTTTCATGGAAAATTACAACACCCTAAGAAAAGAGATTATAGAGGATTTCAGAAAATGGAAAGATATTCCATGCTCCTGGATAGGAAGAACCAACATCGTGAAGATGGCCATACTCCCAAAATTGCTGTACAGATTTAATGCAATCCCTATCAAACTGCCACCAACATACCTCCC
>PVKA01016007.1:0-48836 GCA_004027165.1 Ctenomys sociabilis | reverse complement strand
TGTGTGGTATAAGGCTCATTTTCTTGTTGGGGCAGCTACGTACTGAAAATTATTCTTTCAAAAGCATCTTGATCTCTTATCATCTCTATCACATGATCAATGATCAGTTGCAAGCAAAACTGAAAGGAGAAGAATGAGCTGAATGCTTTCTCAGGTTTGTTTGGAGATGGCATTGCATGGTTGGTACAGTGGAAGAATCTTGGCTCTGAAGTGGGGTTCCAATCTCAACTCTGCCATTTCTATCCTCAGCCATAAATAGATAGAGTCCTCCCTTTGGAGTTCACCTGGCAAGAGAAGACAGCAATATAAGATGGAATAAGACAACATGAAGGACTATACCTAGGTACACACTGCGCATGTCAATGAATTTTAATTCTCCTAAGCTTCAGGTGACACATTCATTACTGGCACCCAGTGTAACACTGGGCCCCCAAAAGGGAAAGTACACAAGTTGGAGTAAATATGCCTGTGAATTGTCTTTGCTTCATCATTTTCTATCATAAAATAGAGCCTGATCCAGGAGTGAACCCATAAGGCACTTTTCATAGTATGATCTGTCACCTCCAGAAACACCCTACAACAAAGCTATCTGACTGTAGCTTTTCCTGCCCAACACCCTGAGCTGGAGGCTGGCTTGAGTCACTGCTATCCCCTTCAACACTAGTACATGATCCTAGGTACAGGGCTTGAACTGTTCTTGAAATCACCGCATTGCTCTCAACTATGCTGACCAATGCCCAGTGTTGCTTCCTTAATCACATTATTGACTATTTCAAACAAATTATAAAAACACAAAGATAGAATAATTAGAAATGCTAATTTGTCACTAAAAATCTGGCAAGCAGAGCCCATATTTTGCAATTTAATATTATACTTTTGTTCTTTCCTCAACTAATTTAGCCTACTAATTTTCTATAATTACCTGAATGCTCTTAGCTTCCCCTGGTCAGATGAGTTCTGAGACGCTTACATAACTAGCATTAAAAAGATGCATTTAGCAGCTTAGATTGTTAGAGTAACAAAGCCTATAGAATCCGGAGGTTATTGTATTCTCCCAAAAGTACTTAAATAATAGCCTAAAATCTGAAGAATTACTTTAATACTTCAATAAAAATAACCCAATTCAAAACATTTTCAAGGAAACATAGTTCTTTGCTCTAGGCTACCAAGTAATGGCTGAGAGAAAGTATATAGGCTGTCACTTCTGATTAGAGGACTGTGCCTCTGTGCTTTGAATGAGGGGCATGTCTGGTAATAGGAAGTGCAGATATTAAAGTTAATAAAATAATGTGGAATACGATATATATGAAACTTGACCAAGTATAGCACAGAATATAACATACATTACCCTGTTCAGTCAACTCCTGTGGCCCGGCATCTAATGACAAGCTTAATTTCTGTTTCCAATGAGAGTACAGCTAAAAATACAATTTCCAGATTAGACAAATATTTTATCCGACTCCCTAACAAATGTAACCAAGAGTGGCTGGCACGTCCCTGCAGATGCCCAGCGACCATGAGAGAGAATTACTAGGACTGCAAACTGCTCAGCCTGAAAAGTCCGTGAAACACCATATTGTCTTTGAGGTCATTATAAATAATTAGCTGCAAACACGCTGATGTAGAAGCCTCACAACTGGAAAGAGACAAGTGTGGGTCCATTTCTCTCCTGCCTTCAAAGCCTTTCGGCTCCCTCTCGGCACCATTAGGCCTCCCCAAACAACGGGGCACTGAGGCCCCTGCACACCCATTATTGCCTCTTTAATCTAAAACCCCAACACCAACCATAATGGTTTTGTTTTTCGATACATTAACCTTCAACTTGTATTTTCACTATTAAATAACCAGCTTGAGAACCTCCTGGAATTTTTTTTTTCCCAGTTACCTACAGGAAACCATGCGGTACCCATGATATGACCCTCTTAAGGGATTTAAAAGCAATTCAGTGAGCTAATCTCAGTAAACCTAGAATTAAAGTTCTTGTTTCCATATTTCACTTTCAAAATATTTAGAACTTTGACAGATATGACATTATGTTTTCATTAAAACAGCTGATTTCAAAATGCTGCACTGTGCAGAAACGCCATAAACAGTTTATGATGAACTGCCACACTCTTAATTAAAACAATAAATCCAGCACACAATATTTGCGCAGCCTCCGGTCTGACCTTTGCCTCTTGCTATCCACTACCAAGCCGCGGCTGCGTTCCCAACGCCAGACGTGGAAGGTTTTAAAACATGATCTGAAAGGCACTAAAGATAAAATAAGAGAAAACGTACCATTAGTCTTCGCAGTTATGATTAATTCAGTTCATATTTTACAATCTGGTTATGGAGTAAAACTGCAGACTTTACATCAAGTATTTGCCATTCACTGTACCTAATGTATAAAAATGCTTGATATTTTAGAAAATGGCACAGAGCTAATTCACCACAACCCCATGAAGGACAGAAATTGAAATAATAAAAACAGAGAGTGATTCCCTATCCATCTGAACTGACGAACAGAGCTCGCTCCTTGGACGGTCAGCTTTGGACAATAAATATGTCAATTGCCGCAGCCCAACCTTGCCATGCCGCTCACAGCTCTGTGCTGTTGGATTTCAGATTCAAATATTCCCTAAATTTCCCTCATCTGCCCTAGAGCAGGCAGAAAGAATGTTAATTACTAAGCAGTAATGACAAAAATGTGTTGCAATGGACCAGAGTTGGCAAGCTAACCTTGGGTCTGACCATCTCTAGAGGCAATCAGATCCTGCATGTATGCCTCAAAGAAAAGACAGTGGATAATTGGGCAAGCTCATGCTGCAGCCTCTCCCTGGATGGATGGATGGATGGATGGATGGATGGATGGATGGATGGATGGATGGATGGATGGATAGATGGGCAGACAGCATCTGGCTTCCAAGGGAAAATGACCCAGCTGGGATGGGAGCAGAAACTTCCATCAGGAAAGAGAAGCAATGTCCAGTCTCTTGGTAGGTATGGAGACTAACCTCATAGTATCTGCATCAGGCTGTCCGCCAGCCACCTCCACACTACGGGCATGAGCCCAGGGCCCTGATCTCTTCTCGCACACACTTCCCCACCTTCATTCCTCTGTCCTCCCGAGCTTTATCACTATCCAAGCCCAATAGGCATTCATATGACAGACACATGTTCACTGATTATGGACACAAGCAGAGCTGGTAGACATGAACATGGAAAAATGTTTTTGAGGTTGAAGGACCAGAGAGTGACAGTGAGCTGGCCACCCACTGCAGATTCTGTTCAAGTTATGGTTGAAACTCATTAGAGTTCCAGTAAGAGGAGAGGAAAGTGAAGCTGGTCCACAAGAACATGTAAGCTCTCAGGGCAGGACCTAGCTCCACTCTGCCCACACAGAGAGGGGTAGAACCCCAGGTGAGCTACCTCCTACTGTGAGGACAAGATCACCCCCTGTCCAACTTGGCTTAGACAGCTCCAGTCTTCACCCACCTCCAAAACCTCAAAAATCATGCCTGATCTTGCCTCTCCGGGAACTCAAGTTCCTCCAATGGCTCTCTCAGCCCATATAGCCTTATGGATGTACTGTTCTCACCCAAACACTCAAGGGCACCAATGCCACTCAGTCCTGTGCCTCCCAAGGTGATGTTCAAGAAAGGACATTAGGCTGAGCTCTCAGAGGCAAAGACATACCTCAGATCTGCCCCATATATCCTAACAGAAGAAAAGTGCTGTGGGAAAACTGGACTCTGTGGTGCCTATGCCCACTCACCCTGGACAAGGGCCACCATGGCCCTCTGAAGAAACTGTCACTCAGTGTCTTCACCCTTGGATCTAGGATGAGCTTTAGGTCAGGCCCTGTGTATCTCTACATCTTCACAGAAGAGGTGCCCTACAGGCCTCATATCCTCTGCTCTGCAAGCTGCTCCCACCTTGGACACTTGGACCAGGAGGAGTGGCCCAGGTAAGGGACACCTGCCCTCCCTCCACCTGCCATGCCCCATGCCAGCCTGTTGTGCAACCTACCCTAGCTGACAAAGGTCACAGTTCATGTATCCTTGCGGTCGCATTTGGTCCTGCCATCATCTCATGAGCACTGTGTTATTTTGTTTGTTTTTTAATCTTATTTTTTTATTTGGTACAGGGTCTCGCTGCACAGCCCAGACTCATAGTGATCCTCTGGTCTCAACCTCCCAGCACTGGGATTACAGGCGTGCACCACCACACACGGTTTCAGTGGCCAGCTCAGGGTGGCATTGCCACAGCAGGCAGTACCGGACTGAAGCGAGGCCCTTGCACTTAATGAGGCAGGCATGTAGACCACCAAGCCATCTCCCCAGACTGTTCATTTGTTTTTAGAAACCTGATGGTCTAAAGGAATAAAATCTCCATTCTTAGCCCATCAGGTTAATAAGTGGTACCACACAATGAAAATCAGCTCCCTCTGCTTTGAGTGTTAGTGCTCCTTCACTGTAGCACTTTGCTATCACAAGAGGCAGCAGCATCTCCTTCGGGAAGCTTATTTGTCTGCCTGCCTGCCTCTTTGTTTGTTAATGTTTCACAATGCAATTCAGGCTGGATTTGAACTCACTATGTAGCTCAAAGTAACCTCAAACTCAGAATCCTCTAGCTTCCCAGGTTTGGGGTTCTGAGTACCCACCACCACCACACCTAACTTTGAGCAGATCTTAAGTGTCTCAAACTGAGAACCATATATATATATATATATATATATATATATATATATATATATATATATATATATATTCTCAGGGGACTCCAAGATTCAATACATTGAGCATATGCCTGAAATTTAAAAGTACCCTGGACAACACAGTAAAACATCATTCAAGTTAAAAACAAAAGTTAAGGGGCTGGGGAGGTAGCTTGGTGACCTAAGCACCTGTCTGGCAAATGCAAGGACCCAGGTTCGATACCTGGTGCTGCATGCTTTGCCAGACCTAGAATTCTGGGCACACTGTGCCAGCCCTGAAACTGGGTATGGTGACACCTGCCTGTAATCCCAGCACTGGGGAGGCTGAGACAGGAGGATCACTGAGTCTGAACTGTATAGTGAGAATCTGTACCAAAAAATAAATAAAAAGAAAAAGAAAATCACATAATGATCATATGTGATTCTTAAGTAATTTAAAATTTGTTCATAGGTATTCTGTCTTTAACTTTTTTAAAAGTCTATTTGTTTATTTATTTATTTATTCAGTACAGGGTCTCACTATGCAGCTTGGACTCATAGTGATCTTCCTGTCTCAAGCTCCCCAGTGCTGGGGTTATAGGCATGTGCCCAGTTTGGCATGTGGAATCAGGAATCGAACCCAGGTCCTTGCACTTGCCAGACAGGTGCTTATGCTGCCAAGCTATCTCCCCAGCCCCCATCATGTAATTTTAATGCCAAGTTTGTATTTTCCATCATGAGGATGGCAAAGTACATTCTTCTCATCATCAGGGTCTAAAGTGGATAGAAGTAATATGCAACCATAATGTGAAACTTGGGGCTGAGGAAAAACAGTCACACAGAGCTGCAGAAATCTGTTCATGGAACTGTAAGACTTGACTTATTCCAATGATGGACACGGAGACAATGGCATATTCCACTCCCCGAAAGACTGAAACACATGAGGATGTGATCCAAATATACAGTAAATATTTAAATTCTTTAAAATTCATTACAGTGAAAGGCACATTTTGCCATTAATCCTCTTCAAAATATTCTCCCTGAGTCCAAACTCACTTAACCCATCATTCTTGCCACTTTTGGAAGCAGTTCTGGAAGTCCACTTTCATGAGTGTCTTTTAAATTGAAATTAAAACATGCACTGAATACTGTCACTGGCAGCCATCCAAAGGAAAGGCAGGTTTCAGAACAACATCACGATGTGCCCCTACCCACCTTCTTCCCTAGACCTGGTACCATGTGACCTCTGGCTCTTCCCTACAGTCAAGATGACCATGAAAGGAAGACATCTAGGTTGATTCAAGACATTAGGGCAGCCGTAAGAGCACAGCTAAAAACACACACATTACGTCCTCACAGCCACTCAATAAAGAAGATAAAACTGCTTCAGAAAATGGCAAAAATGATGAAACAAGTATGTTCAGGAGGTGTATTTTGAATGACATTAATGGCAATATGTCTTTCATTTTAATATTTTTCATTTAAACAGCCATTGTAGTTTTTAATAGCACTTCATATAATGCATCTATCCTTCCCTCCAATTTTTTCCCAATGAGTGAACTTTCAGGACATGCAGAATCCACCCAGGACAACTAGAACTTTCTCTTTCTACTCTCTCTCTCTTTCTCTCTCTCTCTCTCTCTCTCTCTCTCTCTCTCTCTCTCTCTCTCTCTCTCTCTCATTCTCCTGGTTTCTTTCTATCTTTATGGTCGTCCTCTAGATCCATGTCCCAGGCAAGGGTCAGATCTTTCAAAGCCCATAATATTAAGATTTTTTTAGACCCGTCAGATTCTTCATACTCTGCCAGGGTCTTTATCTTGCTAGTCTTGACAGTACTAGAGCATAACTTCACATGCTGATAAATTATCTTCTCTTTATTATTGGCTCCTCAGCAAAGAATGAGAGAGGTAAAGAAAAAAGAGGGCAAGGAAAGAAAACATCCCTCTCCTGACACCAGTGATAGCAACAAGAAAACAAAGAAGAGGAAGAGTTGAGTCAGCCTTGCCCCCGCCTGACCCCTAAGAAATGTGATCGCACCAATCTGGAAAGAACTGAGAACGTATTTGTCCACTTGGGATCCGTGCTGTATGTCGTGACTAGGTTTTAGCAGAACAGCATCATCCTTCCCATTAAACGAATGATGCTATTTTAAATTGTATTGGTCTTATAATTTTGTTTGTGTTTAATTTGCAAATGTTGTTTGGTTTTATAGTTACATAAAAGCTATAAAAAAAGAAGCTTAAACTTACTTTCTTATGATCTGCAGTCAGGAATGTTGCTATCTTCTTTATTGAGTGATGATGAGGATTTAATGAAGTAATGCCAGGCAAAAAGGCCAACACAGTGCCAGGCACATGGGAAGAACTCAGCGTTCATTGGACTTTGATATCATTTAATGCTAACATAATAAAATAATTCAAATTATTAGTATAGATTTGAAATATTTTTTTTCTTAACAAAGGACATTAATCCCGATATGGACACAGTGGGTGAGCCAATGGGTCTTCTGGAGGCCCAGTGAGGAGACAAATTTATGACTTCTCCTGTAGAGAAATAGCTCATTAACTCATGGATGCCCTCTACACATCAGGAAGAGATAGAAATGGTAAGAGATGAGAAAGGCAAGCTGGGCTTAGGCAGGAGCATTCTAACTCCTCATTGCTCATGCCTAGCTGAAACTCTGTGTCCAGGAACTGTGTGATCCCCCTCACTGAAAACCTACAGACTTACACGTAAGGTGCTCTCAGCCTGATGATATTGTTAAGAGAACACATCTCCTAGAATGCTGCGATAGGATAGAAGGGTTTTCATCTCCATTAGCCAGAAGCTCAATTTCCCATGCCCGCATTTGTATGAGCTGTAGTCACGAATGTTACATCTTCTTTCTTGAGTGGTTATGAGGATTTAATGAAATAATGCAGGGGAAAGGGCTAACACAGTGCAGAGCACATGGGAAGAGCTCAATAACTGTTATTGAACTTTGATATTATTTTATACTAATATAAAATAACTTCAATTATTATTGTCGATCTGTAACTCTCCACTTTCCATGCATACATTTCGGATGAAATTTTGTCTATCCTCCCAGATAATCTGTCCAGGCAGAAAACAGTCAGAGAGACTTGCCACTGGGTTAGAAATCTTCCCAAGCTGGTAGATGGTGGATTCATAGTACCATTTTTCACTCTTCCTTTCCTGGTTCATCTAACAGATTACAGTTAGGAGGACTAACATCCTGGAGGCTGCACTCTTCATAGGGGAAGACAAATACCCTGGAGGGCAGAATCTGGCTCCAAGAAGAGCTCAACACATTCAACCTTGGATTTGCCCTGGCTTTGAAAGAATCAGAAAGGGAGAGAAATGGAGAGGACAAAGGAGAGGCACTAGAGGGAACTAGCAGATAGATCCCAAAGAGACAGCTAGACTCTTTCACTCCATCCTACATCCATCCCCCTATAGTTAGAGGAATCTTTATTTTCAGGATGAAAGGAGTGAAGGTTGCAAGTCTCTTTCCTTAACCTTGGATGTCTTCTAAATCTTTTGTTTACATCTTCCATTCTAGGATGAAAGGCTCCCCATCACTGCCAGATAAATTCATATGCTGAAATCCTATCCCCCAACATCTCATAATCTGACTCTTTTTAGAGACAGTATCTTTAGAGAAGTAATTAAGTTGCAGTGAACTCATCAGAATGCATCTTCATCCAGTAGGATTGGTGTCCTTAAAAGAAGCTAAGATGCAGACAGTAGAGGTCAATGGGCATGAAGACACAGGGAGAAGACAGCCAGCCACAAGCCAAGGAGCAAGGTTCTCAGAAGAAACCAACCTTCCAACCCCTTGATCTTAGATTCTTAGCCTCCAAAACTGTGGGAAAACCAATGTCCTTGATGGAAGCTCTCCTGGCTGTAGCACTTGGTTGTGGCAGTCCTAGGAGATGAATGCACCTTTGAACAGCAAGTCAAGAGCCAATCAGCATCTCCCTGTGTTCAACAGCACCAAGCCTTCCACCAGGCTAGTCTGTGAGGAAGGAAGAGAAACACTGAGTGAGGCTTTCAGTCCTCACCGCAGCCTCTTTCCTCCATTTTAGGCTTTCCTACCCAGGCCTCAGGGCCCCTGACCTGTGCCTTGTTTTGTCTTCTTGGGACCCCCACTCCATACCACATCAGCAGCCAGAGGCAGCCTTCAAACGTTGGCAGCAAATTGGACACTTTCAAGTTGGAAGCGGGCATCTTCTTGTGGTGGTACCTCCTGGGTGGTGCCTTGCTGGGTATAAACTCAGGCAGGGTGGCAGCCCAGACTCCAGAACCCCTAGAGCAATCTGCCATGTCCCCCTGCGGCCACCCATCACTAGGCCACCTGGTTTCATGCCTGCTGCTCCACAGCTGAGCCCAGCTCTGTGCAGTATTGGGGTTAGAGGCACCAGCAGGAGAGCAGTCTGGCTTTACAAGGGGACAAATGGACCATTTCATTTCCCAAAATAGCCTTCCAGGAGCACTCCTATAGGAGGCCATAAAAGAAGGTTTAGAATCAAGAACTTTTAGAGCAGTTTTTATCTCCGTGAGTGTCTATTGAGCTTTACGCCCTTTCAGGGCATCCTTCAACTATGGTCAGAGTAAGAAAAGGCCTTTCATTAAATACAGGAAGGAAGGAACAGCCAGAAATGAGTTGCACTCTTCCCTGGTTGGTTTTAAAGGACTAACTTGTTTCCTTTTCTTTATTTTAAAGATAATAAGGATGATAGAATTTCAGAACAAGATGATAGAAAATTAACAATAGGTTTCAGAGTGCATATTGTTATATTCAAAGTAGTTGCTCAGATTGCTAGATATCAGTATGTAAGATTGATCAAACAACATAAACACTGTTCCTTTCAATGAACTAATAGAAATTAGTAGTATAATTATCTTAGCTCATATATATATTCCTTCCTTTCCCATATTGCAGTTGTTCTTTCCTTTTGAGTAGTCTTTTCCCCTTTCACAGTATCTATTAAAGCACTAATTCTTTAGCAGTTTTAGAACTTCAATACTATAGAACAAGCATCAAACTGATCGACGGCGCCCCCTGGTGGTTGATGGTGATCTGAGTCCTAACCGGAGGTAAAATGAAGCCACAAGGTCCTACCTAAGGTCCTCTGAGGGTCACACTGGGCAGGGACGATGAGAGACAGCTATTCTGCTGTGCACAGGTACACATGTGTATGTGTAGGCATGCACACCACACAAACCCTTGCATACACACACACACACCACACAACATTCAACACACACACACACACACACACACACACACACACACACACACACACAGGCAAGTTTATTGCCAGCTTCTGAAGCTCAGGATCACCCGCAGGGACTCCTAAAGCACAAACTCCTTCTTGCTTTGGACCTCTCTCCCCAGGCCCCAGCCCTGATGGTAGATTCTGCAGTGGTCCCTCCTGTCACTCTTCACTTTGATTCTCGTCCTTTCCTTATGTTCACAGAATCAGGAAAGGCACTCCATGGGAGATGTGGCCACCTGGCACAACCTCGTGGAGTACATAGGAGAACAAAGCCCTCACCCCCAACTCTCTGCTGGTTCTCCCTGGGGGACAGGGTCCTGACCCTGGTGGGCAAGTGAGGTGGCCCCCTACTAAGAGAGTAGAATAGAGGGGTGGCAGCCCTGGATGTGCTCCAGGAGCAACCCCTCACCCTACCATCTGTGCCTTAAAGCCACACTACATGCCTCCAGGCCATAGCTGCAGACATAAGCAGGATTTAAAGAGGCAGAGTCAGTGGCTGGGGAGACAGCTCAGCAGTCTAAGCGCCTGCCTGGCAAGCACAAGTACCCAAGTTTAATCCCCCACACTGCATGTTTTGCAGCCCGAAAATGGGCGTGGTGGCATACACACCTATAATCCCAGCATTGAGGAGGCTGAGACAGGAGGATCACTATGAATCTGAGCTGTGTAGTAAGACCTTGTATTAAAAAAAGAAAAGGGGAGAAGAGATAGAGTCAAGTCAAGGGGTCTCTCCATCTGCAGGCCAGCACCTATGATAGCCACATAGAATGGGTGCTCTTCAGAACATAACTCAAGAATTTTGACTCCAGCTGCTCCCTGTTTATCTGATCCAAAACCTCATTTTTCTGATCTGTACAATGGGAGACCATCCCAGAGTGTGTGTCAGAGGCCTATTGTAAGAGCAGACTGTCACCATGGAGTCTGCTGAGCACCATTTGGGCCCTGTGATATGGCTTCAAACATTTTTTTTTTTTTTTTTTGGTACAGGGTTCTGGAGCAGGCAGAGCATGTGGTGTCAGGGATCAAACCCCCTTCCTTATGCTTGTCAAGCAGGCAGTTAGACCGCCGAGCTATCTCCCCAGCCCATGGCTTTAAACATTAACCAGCAGCATCTTTCGCATCATCCTACCACTCCTTTCTTACAAACACCACAAAAACCTAGCTAATATAAACAACAGCCTAGAAGCCCACAGAAGGCCCTAATTTTCCCAAGGTCCAATCTATATTTTTCCCATCAGTCTCTGGGAGCAGGGGGCAAAAGCTTAGGTCTGGGCCTGCCTACACACACTCCAGTGGCATCAGACCTCAGGCCTGGCTGACCCCCATCTCTCTGCAAGATTTATCAGGTTTCTCTCTCGCTCTGAGGTCCCTGTTGTCTAGCTGCACCATCAGATAATGAAGGAGGCCAAGACAGCCAGATCTGAGCTCGAGGAATAGTTCCAGGGAAATCAAAAGGACACTGGTGTCCCCAAGTTTATGTCCATCTCAAGATTCGAAACTTCTCCAGAGACCCCTTGGCTCTGCAATAAAGGCAGGTCTATGCCACAAAAGCACCCATATCCTTCCCAGCCCTGTATCCAGAGCACCCAGCAAATACAGGTTGTAACTTTAAAAGTATGAAAATCAGGAAATGGAATGTTGCTAATTCTCACGGCAGCATTAACTCATTCGCTTGCACATATGGGGTATTTGGATCCCAGTAGGTCTTCTATATATATAACTTATTATACAGTAGGTGCAACTTGGGAGAATTAATGTTGCTATAGGAACATTCAGATCAAGGCTGGCTTCCAGAGTGAAGAGAGAAAAAATAAGTTTTCCTCCTTGGTGTACTTCTCTGTTTTGAGTTGCAAAGAGGAAGAAGCAATGTAATCTAGTCAAGGGAAGCAAGGAGGGGCTTCCCCTAGTGGCTTGGGGAAGGTGAGAATTCCTGGAAACCACTCACTACGGAAAAAAAGACAGAAGCTCAGAGCCTGAACCCGAAGCCTATGTGGCAGGCCAGGGGGTGGTCAGGAGCAAGGCTCCAGGTATCAAACCCAGAGACTTGCCTGGGGGAACCCTTTCCCAAGAACAGGTTGAAAGCCCCCTAAACTCTAAGTGCCTTGTGTTCACTTCCCCAAACCTACACCCTGCTTCAGTCTTTGTTCATCCTTCCCAGCAACAAGATAAAGACAAAGGGGAAATGCTGAGTGAGTTCAGTGGTCCACACCAATTCCTGGATAGACACACTCCAGGGACCCATCTCAGGCTAAAGAACTGAAGCAGGAAATGGGCTGGAAGTTTGCCCCACCTTGGTATACATAACAAATAGCGTTCTTGTTTAGAGTAGTAAACTTGTGTCCACCTGTGAATCCACCACTTAAATCAAACTCTATTTGTTAATAATTGAAACATTTGGCCTACCCATTATAGCTTTTCTGATTACTAAATCTGGATATCCATTGAATCCCCCACATGGTCTTAAGTACATAACCCTACTGTCTCCTTTTGGGAAAGCAGGACCCTAACAGGTTGCAGATGCTGAGATGGCCATGGTCTACTCAGGCATCCTGCCCATGGTAAGGCAAGCCCCACAGCACTTGAGACGCATCACCCAGGTGGACTGAATCCCCCAGGTGGTTGCATTGGCTCTCATTGCGAGCCTGCAAATGGAGCACTGTGCCAGGTATGCAGAGATGGCTCAGAAAGAGCTATCTGAAAGAATGGATATTGAGCCCAAGATGAATGCAAAGCCATGAGGTTCCAAGGAGAGAAGAAAGATTAGCATTCCTAACATTATTTCCCAAGTCAACATTCAACAGGTACTCTATAATATCGAGGGGGATACAAAGATAATTACAACATCACCTCTGTCCTCAGCATCTCACAGTCCACCTATAGGAGGGAGATGGAGAGGCACGGGAATCAATCACCAAAGAGCATGTCTTACTCTGGTGTCCCGATGGACCAAGTCAGGGTATGTCCAGCATAGGCACCTGCATGTGTCCATAGGGCAGAGGGCAGAGGGCAGAGGGCAGGGACCAGCCCAGGGGACATGGGAAGCATCAGAAGAAACACAGCCTTAGAGGACATTAATTCTGCACCATCCCACTGACTGCAGCCCACATACCCACCCTCCCAGGCCACCAGATGGCCAATGTCTCCCTCCCCATTATATATTTCTGACACATACCAAATACTGTGACAGGGAAAGGGGCTGCTGCTCCCCAGAGCCATTGTTTTGCATTTCATTTGAAGCTGTATCTACTTTTAAAAACATATATAATAGTAAAATGGAATAGCTAAGTACATTCTGGCCACTCAGCAATCTGCGGTGTGCTGCACATGCTAACCATTTGGAGGGGCTGCGCTGTAGGCAGGGAGGGCATTAGTATTCCCCCTTCACCCCTCGGATCTCCTACAGTTAAAGCAAAGGTAGATCTGCCACATTCTGGAACCAACAATTTGCCAAATTTCACATGACAGACCAGCAAGGGAGAAGCCGTGTCTAATATACTCACAGATATTGGTTATTCTCAGATGAGGGCAGGCAGGTGCTTAAGGGTTATCTGTTTGTTTAATCATCAAAAGTCCAATGGGCCTCCTGGGCATCACTGAGAGAGACCCTTTCCTCAGGCTCCCAGGCCCTGTGGAGCCTTCGGCCCATTATCACTCTGTTCTTCTGTCAGAAATTTTTCTCTTTGTTCCCTTCACTCACTTTAACTTGAGTGTGGTGTTTTTAATTCTGTCTGTGGCATGATTCTGAAATTAAGCAGTTCGTGCACAGACAGCTGGTGTTACAACTGGCCTATTCCTTTCCGCCCCCACAGAGAGCCAACTTGGTGGGTAAGCAGCCTCGACACAACTCACGCACGTCCCCAACACCCATCTCCTTCACATGGGGGGAGGGGAGTTCTGCCAAAGCATGGAGGCCCGTCCTGGACCTGGGAAAGGCTAGCCAGGTACAGGACAGAAATCACCCATGAGATATTATCCTTCACTTTCCAATACACCTTTCTGGGCCACAGTCCAGATCCTACACATACCTTCACACACACATCGGAGGTCCAGCCACAAGCTCCAGCTAAGTGCCGGTGTCATCCAGGACTGTGTCCGCTGGGTGTCACAAATGAGCATTACAAGCACATGACATGCTTGGAAAGGCCTGTGTCTCTTATTCTTTTTTCTTGTTCTTTTGTTTCCCCATGGGCAGGCCTGCTGTTAGCCTGACACCTTAAGTAAGGGAGGTGAGGGGATTTCCCAAGCATTGGACATTTCCAAATTGTTACACAGATCAAGGTATGGATAAGTAGGTCCTAAACACAGAAGCAAATCTGGAAAGGCAATGCCACAGAGACTGACATTACAGCTCCCAGAAATAATTACGTGCGCTTCCAAGGCCACATCCACATCCTTTGCCAGTCATAGCCAGTCACCCTCCGCACTCACCAATCCCCCTATTCCATGGTTAAGCTCCTTCTGTGTTTAAAGCCTGTTGTCTTTAGAGAATGACAGACAGAAGCAGTGGTCCTGATGCTTTTTCCAGCTATCCTCAGTACTCTAGAAACCCTTACGGATACCTATCATATCCAAGGGTACCAGAGTTGCTTTCTCCCTGAGGTGTAGCCCAGACTTGAGGCACTTTTTCAAGCTAGGTATATTTCCTCAAACCCTAGACATAAAATGGAAATTTTTAAAATGATTTTTTCCCCAATGTTGAATGATTGAACCCAGGACTTTGAGCATGTCGGGCAAGTGCCCTACTTCTGAGCTATATCCACAGTCCTTTCAAACAAAATTTTTTAGAGTATAATAGACCTCAAACTATAAATAAGTCAGCCACTAATCTAGGTACCTCACTTCTTATTCACATGAACACAGACTTGAGATTTCTATGTAAGAAAAAGTATGACGTAATTCCTGTTGTCAAGTTCAACAAGTTATTCACAAGACCCTTCATCATGTGCAACTTTTCCTTGGCTCCTGTTGCTTGAGGGATAACACTTCAGCTCCTGCCAAAATCTCCATAGCCTGCTGCTGGATGTGCCTCCAGTTGGCACTGCTGCCCATGTGCTCCACCCTGCCCAGCCTTCCCACACCTCATCCACACCAAACTCTCCTGCCTCCCTTGGTGTCCCCTGATCCCACTCCCCTTTCACTGTTTGGCCAGCTCTTCCTTGTTCTTGTTCTATGTAAACATTGCTCCTTCAGAGAGGTAAGCCTTTTTAGATGCTTCTATAATTTGAATCTTAAATGTCCCCAGAGGCCCATGTGTTGAGGGCCTTGTTCCCAGGATGGTTGTAGTGGATTTCTAACTGGTAATCAACTTATTACACCCAGATGAATTGAACTAGCAAGGTACTGGGTGCAGGAGGCCCACCTGAGGATTGCTGCCAGCAGCATAAAAGGCAAAACAGAAGAAGCTGTTTGGAGAAGCTGTTGGAGCTTTTGGAAACCATTGGTTCTTCTGGGATGTTCTGCTGGGTGACCTTATCATCCTGGCTTTCCTGATGAACTTTACTGTTCTTGTTGGAGAAAGAGCTGTGACCTTCATTGTCATTGAGAATGGCTATGGTGTATTTTGTGGGAGCTCTAGCCCTCATCTTGAACATCACTTCCTGACTCCAGAGGGGAAGATGGTGCACTGCTCAGCCTCATGGAGAAGCTTGCTACATAGGCTTTCCTGATAGGAATGCAGGTTTCCTCATTGCTGGAGGAGCTCAGGACCTCAGTGTTGCTGAGGATGGCTGTGGTACTTTTTAGGGAGCTCTTGTGCTTGCCTTGAGCATTGCTTCCTGGCTCCAGTTCAATCCCTCACCTTGCAAGCACAGATCCTTCATCCCACTGGCATAGAATCTCTAGGTTCCAACACTGACCTTTGGGCCTTTCTAGCACAGATCTGTGAAGCAGGCCTGCATGAGACTTTGTCATGGGTTCTAGGCTTCCAGTTGGACTTGTAGGAAGCATTGTTATGAGCTCTTTCAGCTGAACTCATGCAGGATATTAGGATCCAGGCCCTCAGCTGGATTGTTTTTGGTTTGTAGTGCATGGACAAAATTCCTGCACTCCTTGTATATGATTCTTTATTATAACATTATGTTATAATAATATGCATCCTAATATTATAAAATGTGTCCTGTATTACATTGCTCCCCTTGCGAAAACCCCAAACCATGACACTAATGCAACTGGAAGATAGTACAACCTTTAGCATGTGGGGCCCAGGGAGAGGTCTTATGTCATTGAGGGAACTGTCCTCAAAAGGCCATTGGACCCTCTCTCTTTCAACATGACCATGAGGTGAATGGCTTTCCCATCTAGGCCTGCCAAGGTATGCTAACAATCCATAGATCCAAAAGCAATGGCATCAACCAACTACAGATTAAAACTTCCAAAAGTATAAATCAAAACAAACCTTTCCTCTTTATAAATTGATTACCTTGGATATATATTACAGTATCAGAAATGGACAATTACAGACTCCCTTATATCCTCAAACACCCAGCTCCTTTCTTTGAAAGCATGTTTCCCTTTGTCTCACTTACTTTTCTCTCATTGCTGGGACAAAAATATCCAAGACCCAAAATAAAGAAAGAAAAAGTTTCTTTAGCTCATAGTAGGGCCAGGAAGATACCTCAGCAGCATAGCACCTGTTTGGCAAGCACAAGGTCCTGAGTTCAATGCCTGGTACTGCAAAAGAAAAAAAGGAGGGTGTGGGCAGAGCAGTATTTAGCTCACAGTTAGTGGAGGTTTCAGTCCATACTCAGCTGGCTCCAAGATAGAGTGGCATGCGGCAGAGGGTAGCAGTTCATGGTGGTGGAAAACAGCAAAACAGCAAGGGCAAATGGGAGGAGCAGCACAACAATGGCAGCAGAGAGCAAGTCTGTCTCCCTTATGTTGGATTCAGGCTGTCCTCCCCAGGCTGGGTGTAATACTTAGAGCCATAATCCCAGCAGCACTCACACCCATAATCCCAGCATGGATCAGGAATTAATCACAAACTCTAGAAGTCCCCTTCCATAACTGCGTGAGGCTTTGGGGGAACAACTAGATCCAAACCATAACACCCCTCTGAAATTATAAAGTAGTTAGTTTAGTCTCTAACTCCATATAGGCAAAAAAAAAAAAAAAAAACCATGGTCTATCTTATCCAAAATTAATCCTTTGTGCTTAGTAAAAAATATGAATTTTCAACATATGAGAAAGGACTTTCTTTCTCATTACTGAGTTAAGCACACAGATTTAAAAGTCAAGTGGGTTAAATTGACAAATGGTGATTGCACCCACGGCCTTCCCATTGAGCTACATCTTCAGCCCTTTTTTATTTTTTATTTTTAGACAAAGTCTCTCTTCATCACTAAGTTATCCAGGCTGGGCTGGAATTTGTCATCCTCCTGCCTCAGCTTCCCAGAATGCTGAGATTACAAACATGTACACATAATAATTGTTTCTAATCATGGATCTCAATTTGGTACTTAAGAAAAAACATGCACATATTGTAGAATGATCAATCCAGGAAAATGAGTATGTACATCTCTTCAAATATTTATTTTTTTTTAGCTTTTGTCTTCTGAAATTTTTTTTAATTGTATAAGGCAGCAGTGTTTTTAAAGTAGCTCAGAAATCATATAGTATTATAGTGATTTCTAAAGCAATGAAGGGGTTACAGAGAGGCGTGACCCTCTCTGGGTCACCAGGCCCTCCTAGCACTTGGGCCACCCCCCTGGATCCAGGGATCCTCACAGTACCTTCAGGATGTATCCCAGGAGACAGCATGACTTGTGCTCTTACTTAGTCAATATTTTCCTTTAAGTTGAATGGTTTTATTTAAAGAAATTTATATAACAGGAATCGTTGTCACAACCATAAAGGGAAATCAGTATTGATTTTCATAAATAAAATGCAACTACACAGTAAGTGCCATTTTTTACACATGACTTTATTTAGCTCTGCCTGAATACCATCGTAGCCTGCAGAAGGTTCTGAACCCAAGGCTTATGTCTCCTTTTCTTTTTTGTGTTTGATAAAAGGTAAACACATGTAAGGAGGCAGATGTTAAAGCCATCTGCACCAAATAAGCCTTTCTTCTGACCTAATCAAAAGGCTTGAAAGTAGACTGAAGTAGGAATGACATTTGGGTTAGTGCCATTTACTCCCAGATCCCGAAGCAGACACCCTCAGGTAGTTCTGAGGACACCAGCAGGACATACTGCATGCTCTGGGGTTCACTGGAACTCAAGCACACCCTGCATGAAGCCCAGCTGCACAATGCAGAGGTGGGAAGTGGGGGACACAGAAGCTCCAAAGGGACCTCGACCCTGCCCATCCCTGGAAGACTCCACCAGTCACTGTGAAGCCGTAGGAAAGGTCCACCTCCATCCACAGAGGAGTCATTGATGATTTCTCCATTTTCCCTCCAATCTATTAAAGGTGTGAGATGTGAAGTCCCAGGGTGCTGGTTACTGAATTAGGAAAGATGATCCTTTGCTGGCCAGAGTATCATCAGGCACAGCGCACTGGTTCCATTAGTGTTGGAAGCTTCCATATGGAATCGTGGAACTTGCGATAGCTTCATCTGGGAAACTGTTCATTTCTGATTGGAAGTTCTATTACACATGAATTTCACTCTAAACAATGTTACCAACAGACCCAAATGATTTACAGTTAAGCAATCTTCTTTCATTATCTCGTATCTCATCAGGTAGCAGAAGATGGATTTTTATGGACTTCAATGGCAAGAAATGTTTCATGTTCCTAGATGGGGGCCTCTCTCTGCTCTAGTCACTCTGGCATGGGGTCCTATGTCTCAGTCCTATTTCACCAGACAGATGGGGAGCTCTGAGGCCAAAGGAAGACATGCAGAAAGAACATCTCATGGGCTGGGGAGATAACTTGGCAGTCTAAGAACATGCCTGGCAAACACAAGGTCCCAAGTTTAATCTCCAGAACCAAGTGCTGTGCTGGGTCTGGCTTCCTAGAGCTGGCCCTGAATCTGGGCACAGTGGCACTTGTCTGTAATTCTAGCACTGCAGAGGCTAAGACAAGAGGATCACTATGAGTCTGAACTGCATAGTGAGACCCTGTATCAAAAGAATGGAAAAAAAGAAAGCAAGAAAGAAAGAATCTTTCAAATTTGTCTTAAATTGGACAGAATTATGGTCAATGTTACCAGTTAGCCCTTGGAACAGCACTTGGTACCTAGTACTCTCTTTCACTGGGGGAGAGAATGGGAAAGAGAAAAACATGTCAGAGAAACAACCTGATTTTAACCTTCCAGAAATGGGACAGAGGTGGAGGAGCCAGGCTTTGGAGAAAGAGACACTCAGCTCCAGGCAAAAGCAAATATGAAATTTTTAAATAAGTCCTCTCAAAGATGGGGGTCAATGAGAAAAGCTAGGTTTTTAATTTGCTTTGCATTTGCTGTTTGGTTTCCATGGGGACAAAGCAGCCCAGAAATACCATGAAGATAAGACTGTCAGATGGACAGCCAAGAGGCTACTTTTCTGGAAACCTGTGCACACAGCAGAATCCAAGGAGAAATTCCTCAAGAGGCAGGTGATTCTCCACAGTCCTCACCACTAATTTCTTCTGTACCTCTGGCCAAGATAAGACACCTACGTTGGAGAAGGTGGCTGAAAGTAGCCTTGGTAATGGAATGATTGGGCTAGAGGCTGAGTAAACAGGAGAAAAAACACAGAATCGCCCATGCCTGGGGCTCTTCCACACACACCAGCAACTTAATCTCCACTCAAATCATAGAACAAGTTCCAAACCCAAAAGTTAACAAAACACACAAAAGCAAACAAAATAAAATGCTCCAGCACAAAACTCAAGTGCTCTGATTTGACAAAATATGCAAAACAGCCTCAGAAAAGGATCATCTTTGTAGCTTCAGGAATCCTGCTATCCTTTAGGACTGGGTGACTGGGATAGCCTTAGAGCCATGGCCCAAGTATACCAGCAGCAAGTCCTGGAACTGAGCTGCAGAATGAGACGTGCCCCCCACTAGGGGAGGGCCATGTCCTTGAAACAGGGCCCATGGTTACCCTGAGCCTCATAGAATGCTTCCCCCACCACCACCACCATCACAGAACATGGTATCTTTAGAATCAAGGCTACAAACTGCATGAATAGCAAGTAATTCAATTAACTCTATAGTCTGTGATGAAAAAAGGGCCATTTTGCTAGCTCTAGTGGAGCACTAGTTTAACCCCGGTGCTCAGGAAATTCCCAGGCCAGACAGCATATTAAACCAGCTCTTCAACTTAAGAACAATTACTGTCATTTATCAGCCTGAATAGCAATAATGCACAAATCGACAGCTTTCAGGAGGCAAAAAGCTAGCTAGGTGTAATGATATGCAAAGCCACAGCACTCTACATTTTGAACTGTCTCCATCCCATCAATACATCTCCCACTACCTACAATTTATCAATACAAATGTGGTGCCCAATGAAGGCAAGACCAAGAAGATAAATATGAACAGGGTGAGGGAAAAAAAGGCTCAGGAATGTTTGAATTTTAAAATGATGAAGTACAGATCACATTCTTAAAGCATTTTACATGCAATGACCCGATCACATCCAGTTCTCTCCAGAAAAAGGAAGCAGAACAAGGGGATTTTTCTACCCCAAGGTTGCAGTCAGAGGCTCTTATTTCTTTTCCTGTTTTTAGACCATCTCTTTGGCATAAGTGTGTGATTAAACAGGGCTCTAAGTAAAGTAATAATGATCATGCATAGAGCCTCTCTCTTAATTACTTTCACACTATAATTTCATTTGAATTTCATCACGTCTGCAAGAGATAAAGAGACAAATATGGCTATACCCATTCTGAATGAAGAAAAAACTGAGGCATGCTGTGATTTGGTATCTTCTACATCACTCAGGCACTGCAAAGCCAAGCTAGAGTCTGAGTCCACACTCAGGACTTGCAAAGTCATAGCACGGACAAGCGTGGAACAAAGGATGCCCGAAAGTATTCAGAATGGAGTAGGAGGGGTGGGGGAGAGCAGACAAGGACAGAGAGAATTTCCCAATTTCAAAACCAGATGAACAGAATTTTGAGTCTGCAGCACACAGGAACTGAACCCCCGATGTGGGGTAAGAAATGCTGGAAGGGTGGGGACAGCACCCACCCAGACCTGGGCTTGGCTTACGGTCCTGCCCTCCCAGCGCTCCCTACCACACAATAACGTTCTGCTGAGCAGCACCACTCAGCCTGATAGAATAAATATACTTTATGTGGAGGAAAGTTAGGGAGGGTAGTATCCAAGGTAGGGAATATTCTTCCTACCAAGACAATGGGGATGGGGTCCCACGGGAGCTCTTGATACAAGTCAGGCAAAAAAAAAAGACTTCCCAGCCTCCGGGAGTGTGGGGATTGTTTACCTCTATCGTCATTTTTATTCTTCACCTTCCAACTATTTCCACAGGCCTATTCAGGCCTTCCCAGCTGTTTCAACCCCTGAATTTTGCAATGACCACCATCTCTGGCTGGCACACTCATGCTCCCCTGCAGAATCTAATTTTAACCCATTTAAAAAACAAAAATAGTGATGGATCTAAAATGGAAAGGCTATGCTTGTTTGAAAGATTGGGAGGGTTTTTTTTTGCCATTCTTATCTGTATTTTTTAATATCTACCAAATTTAAAAATCACACCTACAAAAATAAGATGATCATGTCTCATAAAAGCACTGAGATATTCATTTCGTGAAATGACATCCTATGTCTTAATGTTTAAAGGGGTGGAAAAAGCCCTGAACAGATTCTCATTTTCTGACATCAAATAAAGATGTGGGTGCATTTCCCTCCATTTATAAGAAATTACACCTTGCTCTTACTATTAAATTAGAACATCCTCTCCTCTTCTCCGAAATTTGGCTGCTTTACAATAAATACATAAATCAAAGAGGCAAGGGATCCAGAAGCAATTGGCAGGCAGCACTATGAAATAAGCACCAGGACCCAGGCGTGCGGAAGTGTTACAACCTGTTCCAATCTGCTCCCTGTTCTCCCTCATAACAAAAGAGGAAGTGAATCCAAGCCCTCCTAC
Source organism: Ctenomys sociabilis (assembly GCA_004027165.1). Taxonomy (NCBI): domain Eukaryota; kingdom Metazoa; phylum Chordata; class Mammalia; order Rodentia; family Ctenomyidae; genus Ctenomys; species Ctenomys sociabilis. Next base: position 26,841 of record PVKA01016007.1, on the reverse strand, counting down.
ACGTGCACGCGTGCACACGCGCACACACACACACACACACACACACAGAGAGAAAAGTTTGGGAGTTGTAAATAGAGTTAATGCTGCTAGGAGGAAGAGCCACCCGACTGCTTAGGACACAGGTTTCTCACTCTTCTCGCTGAGCTGCAATATTTGCCACGTCTTGCCAACAGACGATAGTGTGAGCTTGCTGTGCAACTGCTGAGAAGTTTGGGAAAGCCTGGGGTTTTGCCAGTATTGTTATGGTCGTCATCATCATTGCTATCATCAAGCCGAAGTAATTTCCCAGCATTTGAGCGATTAAGAATTTTCTCAACAGCCACGGAAGGGTGATCATTAGAACTGACTCCACTGTTCATGTAATGAAGTAAATCTGAAGTTGCAGAAGAGGAAGAGAATAGGTGGGCATTGTGATTCGCCCAGTTTTGGTTGCAAATAACAGAAATCCCAACCTAAGAAGGCTTGAAGCGAGAGAGAATTATTGGCTCACATAGTGAAAGATCCAAAGGGAAAGATGATTTGAGGTAGAAATAAATCAGAACCCACCTCCCCAACCCATCCCACTCTATCTTCTGGAATATCCTTCTACTCCAGAGCAACATTGGGACCAGCAAGAAACAGTCCAAACCCAAGTTCAGAACTGAGACTGATTTGCCCAGACTGCCTTGACTTGTGTCAGTAGTACATGCCTGAAACAATCACTGCCACCAGTACTGTTATGGTCATTGTCATCATTGCTGAGATTGGTTGAGACTGGGTCACATGCCCCTCCCTATTGCATCTCAGCCAATGATTGGGTGAGACTGGGTCACATGCCTTTCCCTGTCACATCAGGGCAAAATCTTCACCAACGTGGATGGATGGGAAAAAGTAACCTGTGAGCTCCGTTCCACTGAACTTGGAGGAGCAGAAGTTGGAAGGTAAAATGCAACCAAGGTCCACACACAAGGCCTAGCGAAAGCAATCTTTCAATTCCATTCTGCAAGATAGCATGCCCAGAGTTCACTAAAAATTTGATTAAAGAATCTAGTCATTTCTGTGTCAGGGGCCCTGTGCCTCTCATATTCAGACTCCATGGTGCCTCTCTGCCACCAGCATCTGATGGATTTACAGAAACGATTCCTGGAGATGAGCTTTTCAAGCTTGAGCTGGAATTGCAAACTTTAAGCCAGAATATTAGGCACCTCTTAATAAAGAAGGAAGGCAATGAGATGAACTGCACAATCACAGTACACTTTATGTATTTTTTAAACTTCTGATGAACCTCACAAGGCAGATGAAGTACTTGCTTTCTGTAAGAAACACAGATAACTGCATCAATTTTTAAGAAAACATTTAGTTTTGTTCTTTTACATTTAGTTTTGTTCTTTTTTCTCTTCATTAAACTTCATTTGTTAAAATATAATACATATATGGTAAATACATGTCATAAACGTTTTCTTCGATTTATTATCCCAAAGTAATCATGTTTGAGTAACTTCTGAGGTCAACAAATATACCAAAAATTCCATTTGCACCCCCTGCCAGTCAGGCCCCTCACTCTTCCACCCATGGGTAATTGATTACCTGACTTATAACAAGATGTGAAATCTTTCCTATTTGGAGAACTTTATGTAAATGAGATTATAGGGTATAACTTTTTGTGCTTGGATTCCTTCTTCCAAAAGAGTCCATGGAGTTGCTACATGAAATACAATTCATTCATTTTTCTTTCTGCTTAATGGACCTTGACTGAATATTGTGCAACCTATAGATTCAATCTATTCCCAATGATGATTTGGACTGTCATGTGAGCACTCTGATACATATGCAGACACTTCTATTGGGTTTCTATCTGGGAGGAGAACCTTACTCAATAGAGGCATATAGTCTTCCAAGCAGATACACCAATATAGGCCTACAGCAATGGTAACACCTTCCTAAATACTTCCTGCTCACTTTTGTTCTGTTCCTAACCACAATTCAACTAAAGTAGACCCCATGCAGAGCTTTGAAAGCAACCGGAGATCAGTTTAAATGCTGGCTTCACCACTTATTACCTGTGTTTTCTTTGGAGAATTTTACCTAGCCTCAGACCTCTGATATGTAAAGAACCCATAATCAGAAAGTTCTTGGAATAATCAAGTATATCAAAACTATACATCCATGTTACAGATTAGAGAGAGAAAAATGAGTCCTTTTGACCATAATGACAGTCACCTAGTATTGGGGTAGAATTCTTCCAAAAACTAGAAATGTAAATAATATCAAGTTACACTGACCTAGTTTCACCTTTGATGAGTCACTTAATTTCTCTGATTCTTCATTTATTTCGTCTGTGAAATGAGGATGTTAGGACTCCTTTGGGAAGTTATAAGAATATATAACTTTTATATATTTTTAACTTTGGGAAGTTAAAAATATATAACTACGAAAAAGAATGTGAGTAACAGCAAAGTCAGGAGGGACTACAATGATAGCATTAGTAAAATGCAGAAAATGTGGTAAATCTCTGGCCTTGTAAATTCTTTTGGTTGATAGTTTTATCTTTCACCATGAAATCTGGTTGTGAGCAAAATGATCAACTAATGAAATTTGAATTTTCTGCCTCAAGATCTCTGTTTGTTTCCTGTCTATTCCAATAACTCCGAGGTTTGCGATACCTGGAATTTCTGTCATTCATCCCCTTAAAAAGAGTTACTGTCAAGAAAGACTGTCACCAGTCAGTGTGACAATCTCCAAAGGTCAAATCAAGAAGGGATGAGCACACAACCCAATTCAATTCACTTTACAGACAGTGAAACCAAAATCAAAAATCCCAGGTAGGGCCGGCAGTATAGCTCAGCGAACTAAGCGCTCGCTTAGGTAAGCGCAGCGGCCAGGGTTCGATCCCTGCTTCTGCTTGCCGCACCAGCCCCGCCTTCGGGTGCACTGAGCCGGCGATGGAGTCCAGGCGTGATGGCGTGCGCCTATAATCCCAGCACTAGGGAGGCAGAAAGCAGGAGGATCACTATGAATGTGGGCTGCATAGTGAGACCCTGTGCACAAAAAAAAAAAAAAAAAAAAAAAAAAAAAAAAAAAAAAAAAAAAAAAAAAAAAAAAAAAAAAAAAAAAAAAAAAAAAAAAAAAAAAAGAAAGAAAGAAAGAAAAGAAAAACCTAAAAAAAAAAATCCCAGGTAACACTGCTGGCCAAGGCCAAGGCCAGCTCTTCATACATTTGAAAAAAATGTTAATATGTGTCTTCCATTGTAAAAAAATATTTAGTTCTTTATTAAAAATCTTTTAAGAATCAGAGAAAAAGTTGAAATATATCCAAACTCCTTATACAATGGAGTACTACTCCACAATAAAGATAAACTTGAGACATTCCTAGGTAAATGGAAACACCTTGAGACCGTATTGTTAGGTGAAATAAATTGGACACACATGTGTAAATATCACATTGTTTCTCCAGTATGAGAAACCCGAAGTATATATAAGAAGCAATTCAGTGGCCAGGGTTCCATGCCAGCCCTGCCCCTGGGATGCACTGAGACAGCAACTGAAACTGGGCATGGTGGCACACACCTGCAATCCCAATGCTTGGGAGACTAAAAGCAGGAGAATCTCTACAAGTGAGACCCTGTAGACCCAGTAGACCCTGTACTAAATACATTAAAAAAAAGAAGCAAAAAGTATATTAGGCACTATGAAATTGAATGTTCAAATGGGGAAGGGAACAGGGGTTGAAAAGAAAGAAGGGAAAGGGTTTTTTTCTAATGAAAAAATGGAAACAAAGCTTTTATAAATGAGGAGAAGAAGAAGGGCAGATAGGAAATAAGAAAAAAGAACCAAGTTATATCATGTACAGGTACAAATTTTCAACAATGAATATGATCATTATGTATATCTAAAATGGACCCAAAAGGTCCAATTTTAAAAATTCAAAGAAAACATCTAATCTATTGATAAATTAAGCAAATGCTACTAAAATGGAAATGGCAGATCTAGACCAAAAACAAATCAGTATTTACAGTTTAAATAATATCTTCCCTTTTAGAAAGATACTTGGGAGAGTAGTATTCTGTGATCTGAGGCAGGAAGACCACCCCAGATCCAGCCCAGCCTGAGCAACTCAGCAACTTAATGAGATCTTGTCTCAAAATGTATTTAAACAAAGGGCTGGCTATGTAGCTCAGTGTGAAGCTACTGGGTTCAATCTCCAGTACCAGGAAAAAAAATTAGGAGAACTTTTGCTTCCAACCATGACAGAAGAGCAGATATGAGACTCACCTTCCTGCCAAAAACTAAAACTAGAAAAATATACGAGGCAAGTGTTTTAAGACATTGAACAACAGACAGTGTGGGACTGTAATTTTCAAAAAATGCATACACATGAGGTAAACCCCATTATTTTCCATGACACTTTACCACTAAGGCACAAATTTGTGGAACTGAAATTGAATAGCAGTTGCATTGCACTGGAAAGGTAGAACAATTTAGAATCCTGGGCTGTTGAAGTGGTTGGGTTTTGTGGAGCAGAATAACGGAAAGCAGGGATCTTCACAAACAGAGCAACTAAAAAACAGAGGTCCTAAAAATCTAGTTGAGGATCCACCATAGATCCTTGGCAGAGGGACAGGGTACACAAAGAGAGGGTCCAGGAAGTCTATCAGATATCTTTAGTGACAGAACTGTAAATCATCTGGTGACACAGAAGGGTATGCATTCATGGAAAGCATTGAAATTTTTGCTGAACCGAGTGGAAGAAACATCACTGAATGTCCCAAGCCTGCACTTGAGATCTCAGAGAACCATCACCTAAAGTGAGAGCAATACCAAAAGGCTTGGTTCGGTTTTAAAATATATCCTAACAGGAAACTAAGCCAACCCTCACAGTACACCAGTAATGCTACTACCTGACAGAACCAATATTAAAGCAATTTAAAGAAAGATCCTGCAGCTTCGAATCCCCACATTTCATCATTCATAATGTCTAATGCACACATGGAAATTAGTAAATAGGAAAACAATTGTGAAAATGTGATCTGGACTAATTTTTAAAACATTCTATGGAAACAGAGCCCAAGGCGATCCATTTTGTTGAAATTAGCAGAAGGAACTTCCAAACATAAATGTGTTCAAATATTTTCAAAATTTACCATAATTAGTGAAAAAGCAGACAAAAAAAATTCAAAGGATTGAAGTAAAAAAATCTGGACTATTTGAAGTGTTAATATGGGCTTAATAAGAAACTGTAGGTGAAAGTTAATGAACTAGAGATCAGTCTGAAGAACACAGATAAAAATATTAGAAAAAATGGACTCTCAGACGCTTGTAGGGAAAATATCAGGCAGTTTAACAGATATGTAACTGGAGGGCCAAAAAGAAAGGAAAGAGAAAAGGTAGAAAAACATATGAAGGAATAACAGCTAAACTTACACAAGTTTTATGCGCAGCATGAGCTTATAGAACAAAGAAGCTCAATGACATAAATTCCGAGGGACCTATGTCTAGATCACATCAAAAGTGCTCAAAAGTAAAGATAAGGAAATAATCTTGAAATAAAACAATTAATAAAGACTCATAGTTTACAGAGAAGCACAGATATTAATGACAGTTGACTTCTTGTCAGATTGGCATGGGAATTTACAAAAAGCGATGAGCCTTGCTCATCGGCGGTTAAGTAGGAAAATGCAAAAGCCTTTCTGTTGATCTCAATTTCTTTGTACAATAAATATCTAATCAAAATAGAAAAACAATGTGAGTTTTATTAAATGTTATTAAAAATATGACACCAATAACAAAAAAGATAGTTGGATAAATAGGTTTTATCTTTAAAAGGGTATTATGCTTTTTATGGAATGATATGCTATGAACTCTAAACAATCTGTGATGTATTTGGAATGCACTATATTGAACCATAGAGCAATCAGTTGTTTGAAAATGTACACAGATAGAGCTCTTGGTATGATAAAATGTATACAGAGAGGGATTAAAATAGATCCCTAAAAATAATGAAGAAATATTCAAGAAAAAGGAAGAACAGATAAACACAAATTAAATGGAACAACTAGGGAAAAAAATGATAAGATGATAGATTTAGAGACTATCATTAGATCAAATATAATGGGCTGAAGTCTCCAATGGAAGAGAAGGGGAGGGGAGAAGAGGAGAGGAGAGGGGGAGGGAGGATAGGGGAAAGGAGGGGAATGGAGGGGAGGGGAGGGAACAGGGGAGGGAAAGGGAGGAAGGGCACAAAAAATTGAATTCTGAGTTTTATGTGGGGGTTGAGGAGATAACTCAGCTGACTACCTGATAGGCAAGCACAGGAACCCAGTTGGGTCCCCACCACCATGTGCCATGCCAACAGCCCCCTTTCCCCCGGCAGGGTGTATTAAGCCCGCTACCCAGACCAGGCATGGTGGTACACTCCTCCAACCCGAGCACTGGGGAGCCTGAAAACAGGAGGATCACTACAAGCCTGAGCTGTGTAGTGAGACTCTGTACCAAACACGTTAAAAAAAAAAAAAAAAAAAAAAAAAAAAAAAAAAAAAAAAAGCTGGGCGTGGTGGCACATGCCTGTAATCCCAGCACTAGGGAGGCTGAGGCAGGAGGGTTGTTGTGAGTTCGAGACCAGCCTGAGTTACAAAGTGAGCTTAAGGCCAGCCTGAACTGCACAGTGAGACCCTGTCTCAAAAAGAAAAAAAAAAAAAAAAAAGATGTGCTTATGTGCATGTACCAACTCCCCAAAAGGAAAGAACATTGTATACTGTAAGCATATACTAATAAAAAAAGAAAAATTACACAATAAATAAATTTAGAAAGCCAAATTTAATTTACTCTTTAACTTTTAAAGAGTATGTTTTCTATCTACAATCAAAAAGCTACAGATGAATAGAAATTCAGATCATACTCCTAAGAAATCCATAAGTCAAACAAATTATAAAGGAAATTATAAAATACTGAAATTGAATGATAATAAAAACAGTACATATTTAACTTTGTGTAATGCTGCTAGAACTAAATAAAGGCCTAACAAAAGTAAGGGAGAATAAATATACAGTTGTTACTGGTAATTTTGACATTTTGATAACCAACAGAACAACTAGGCAAGAAATTAATACATAGAACACTGCAAGATCACTATCAATTAATTTATACTAATTTACATTTTTAGAACACTGTATCCCACAACTATGGAATGTACATTATAAGTAAGTACACCTGAAATAGTCATCAAATAAAAATATTTTTGATCATTTCAAGCTTCAATAAATTTAAAAATACTTAAATTTTAAAGAGTATGTTTTCTATCTATAGTCAAAAAGCTACAGATATGTAGAGATTCACATGACACTCCTAAGAAATCCATAAGTCAAATAAATTACAAAGGAAATTGTAAAATGCTAAAATTGAATGATAATAAAAATAGCATATATCAAACTTTGTGTAATGCTGCTAGAACACAAGAATTGTAGCTTTAATAAGTACATCAGAAAAGAGCTAATTTTTAAGATCAATGATTAGAAACTAGAAAAAGTAATTCAAGTCCAATGAAAATATAAGAAAGCCAATAATAAAGATGAGATGAAATATAAATAAAAGTTAAAATAATATAATTGAGAAAATTACGGAAAAATGTCATTTTCAAAAACAGCAGTAAGTAATGAATGTAATCATTATGTATCATAAATATGTACTAATAAAAATATTTTTAAAAAACAAAAGTGCTAATAAAGTAAATATATATCCTGCAGAAAAGCTAAGAGAAAAAGTGTAAATAATTTATCAATATCAAAAACAAAGTGGGACATCTCTAAAGATTCTGCAATCACTAAAAGGATAATATCATATTATAAATTTTACTGCCATTTGTATTTGACAGTTCCTATGAAATGAACAAGTTTCTTGAAGATTTCAATTAACCAAAATTAATTTTTAAATAGAAAATCTGAAAAAAATCCATTAAAGAAGTTAAATTTATAATCCAAAACAAACTCAAGATCCAGATGGTCTGACTGGTGAATTCTATCAAATATTTAAGAAAAGAACAGTCCCAGCCTACATGGTCTCATTCAGAAAATAGATGACGAGAGAGAATTCTGCCATGAATTTTATAATTGAGAAAACAGACTCCAAACATGACAAAGAATTTACAACTAAGGACAGTCACCAACTATTATCGCTTTGAGCACAGGCATAAAAGTAGTTTATAGAATATTATCAAAGAAGCCTAACACTATATAAAAATAATAATATGTTTGGCCAAGTAGAGATTCTTATAAAATGTTGGTTGATTCAAGAGTTGTAAATAAGTCAGTATAATGTACTACACTAACAAAAACAGACAGTAAAAAATGAACTAAGAAGTTATTTTTTAAAAAGTAAGATTTAATGCCCATAGAAGAAAAAAATTTTAACCAGAAATAAAAATCAATTTTATGAATTTGATAAAAGGGGCCTCTAATACATATGACACTAAAATCATACTTAAGGCTAACCTATAAAATGTTTTCCCATTAAGATTGAAAATAAGGCAAGGAAATCTGTTTCCAGTACATCTATTTAACATTGTCCTGGAAATTCTAATTATTAGTTGGGGTGGAGGGCATAAACAAAAAAAGTGAAACTGTATCTTAAAATGCTATCATGTTGATATAGGAAACCTAAGAAATCTGCGGACTTAACAGCAAAGTTATGAACATTTTTAGGTACATCAATATACAAAAATAAGTATTTCTATATGCTAGCAGCAGCAAACAATTGGAAATGAAATTTTAAAACAATGCTACTTGCCATAATATGAAAAAATACAAAATAGAAATCTATGAGCAGAGTATGTGTGAGGCCTCTTATCTGAAAATGTTGAAGAGTAAAGTTAAAGAGACTTAATCAAACAGAAAGTTATACCATGTTCATAGATTGAAAGATTTGATTTTGTTTGTTTGTTTGTTTGGTTTGGTTTTTGTAGAACCAGGGATTAAACTGAGACCCTTGCACTTGCCAAGCAAGCACTTATTCTACTGAGCTATCTCCCCAGCCTCAAAAGATTTGATATTGATTTCTAGTGCTGGAAATTTGCAAATGGATTCTAACATTTTATTCCAGGAAATAAAAATAACCTGGAATAGTCAAAACAATATGGTAAAGAAAGGATAACATTTGGAAGACATGTGGTTTAATTCACCATAGTTAAAAAACTAGACACAACCCCACAGGTCATCAGGTCTGAGACTAGAAGAATGGGCGAGCCAATTGTAACAGAGTCCTACAGTGATACTGCCCCGCAAATACGTGAAGCAACATGAGGCATCAGGAAAACATGCTGTACAGTTTTCTTCACCTGAAATTCAAGACAGATCACACCAGTCTGCCATGATGGAAATTCCAGTCTGAGTTGGCTACAAGTGGGGACATTTGCTGGACTGGGAAGTTTCCGGAGTGATGGAAATGGGCTATACCTTGCTTACAGTGTAGGTTTCAACCATAGACCTTCGTCAAAACTCATGGAATTATACATTTAAGAAATATGTATTCAACTGTATACAAGTTTTATCTCACTTTTTAAAAAAAATATAAGTACACATTCTACCCCTGAAGCCAGTGCATTGAGAACTTCAGAACTTACTAAGTCTCCCCATTATACTCTGAAGGAACTTTAGAGTGTATTTGTGGTGCTAGCGAGTAGCTCTTCTCAGTTCCTTGTCCAGGCTCCTGGGGATTCTCAAGCACCCGACCCTCCTTTCCTTGCTGCTCTGGCTCCCTGAACTGTGAGAAATGCCTGGGGGTATTTGCCCATGATGTGAGCCCCTACCTACCTAGCAGCTCCTAACATCTCAGAAGAAACATACTTCAGGAATGCTGCCATGATGCCCTATCAGGTCTCTGCTGCTGAGCCCCAGGGTTTTAATGTTGGACGGGATTTTGCTGTTGCCATATTTCTGGAGAACTGCTCTTTCAGCTTTTCCTTAGATCCACTTTCCATCCCAGGAGGTATGGGAGGGGGGCTGGACCAGAACCGCAGTGGGGCAGGTGACATCATACTGTCCTCAGGGACATACCACCTCTAGGGGCTTCACAGCTGAGTGTGGCTTTCTTCCAAGGTGTTCCTCACCATGACATCCACATCATGCCCATCTCCTGGAAAGACAGGCAATCCTGGTCACCTCCTTCTCCTGTGATCCACCACAGGTGGCCGAGCAGAACTAAAGTGCTCTTATTTCCTGCCAACATTCTTCACATTTAGCCATTTCTATGAGCACCTTGCTCATGATTAAGAAAATCTTGCATTCCAGTCTCCATTTTTCTAGCAAAGTGTGCTAAAAGCAAGTTTTTGTTATTAGGCCTTTGGGAAATAAGGAGAAACTGGGAGCTTCATCATTTCCAATCCACTTTGCCCCCATTGTGAACCCCAGCTGCATAGTGAAACCCTGCATCAAGTAAATAAAAAATGAAAAAAAAAAAAATTCATGGGGATAACAGGAAAAACTATAAGGTAGAAGAGCAAAAGTTTAACATTGCATTTCAGATCTCATGATCCCTTAGGGATCCCTGGGCTCCCGACTTAGTGACACAATATTAATTCCCAGATCTCATCAAAGAAATCTGAAAGCAATCAAAGTAACAAAAAACTGGATTAAACTGGGTGTGATAGTAGACAACCTGTGATCTCACCCCTCTGAGAGATTGAGGCAGGAAGACCACAAGTTCAAGCCCAGCCTAGGCAATTTATTGGCTTAGAGAGACCCTGTCTCAAAACATAGATAGATAGATAGATAGATAGATAGATAGATAGATAGATAGATAGATAGATAGATAGATAGATAGATAGATAGATAGAAGGCAGGCAGGCCAGGGATATGGCATAGTGTGAAGACTGGGCTGAACCCCGAGTATGGAAAACAAAAATTTAAGGCTGAGTTAATGATACAATGATCTCAGCATGGGGAGACCAGAGGAGGGTATTTGAAGTCTGCATCCCAATTTCACCCGATGCTTAGGGCCACATCTGAACTCTCCACCTCAATGTTGCAGATGTAGCCCCAGGGAATTCTGTGGGGACACACTGAGTTTTCTCCCCACTTTTGGAGTTTCCCATTTTCAGCCATCAGTGAAGCGGAAAAATTGTGGTCCTTCTAAGCCTGCCTCCTCATTTTCCCCTACAACCTGCTGGGGATGCACACCTTTCTCAATCTGCCCTGATCTCTAGGAGACCCCTCACTTCATAGGGACAACAAAAATGTCTGCAGAATGCACATTACCTAAGCTTGACTTTGGGCACTCAATGCCCTTACTGAAATAAGTATTCTGTTGTTCTTTCCATGGCTGTTGCTATTTTTTTTTCACCTCACAATCCATTTAAGATGACTGAAGAACCAAAGCAAATAATTTGCACAGGGGACAAGGTTCAAAGACTTAATTTGGGTTCCAGAGATACAATCAATAAAGTTGGGTTTTCACTTACTAGCAAGGTGACCTTGGGCAAGTTATATCAAGTTGTTTTAATGTTGCTTGGGCCCATTATGTCTCTATGACTTGTTTTCCTCATCTATAAAATGGGAATGCTAACAAGTTCTACCTTGTGATATGGTGTGAGAATGTAATGAGGTAATACAACAGATTAACTTAGAGGAGTGACTGGAACAAAGTGCTATTTAATTAAATATTGGTTAAATAGATTGTGCACATTACATTAATTGCCTTCATAGACTTTAAAAGGAAGATGTTATCTACAGGAACAAAACTGGAGGAAAAAGCAAACACTTATTCATGTCCTTTCAAATATACCACTGGTGCCCATTTGTAATCCAGCTAAGGGGAAAATTATAGACACACATACACAAGGTGGCTTTCAGCTTAGCCAACAGGAGCAGAATCTTCAGTGTGGCAACATAAAGTAACACCAATGACAACGCTGAAAGAAAGGTGAGTGATAAAATTGGTGTCAAGCAGTCTTAAATTGAGGGCACTATCTTGGCTCTACTTCCCCTCACAGTAAGAAATACAGTGCGAGAAATTCATAAAAGCATATGGTCCCAGAAGCTGCCTGAGCAGCCAGCGCTGACACTGCTGAGGCTGGATTGTGAGTCCCAGCTCTGCACCTGGCCAGGGCCAGTGGGGGAGGGACCTTCTTCAGTGTCCTCTTATGAGGCAGAGGGGACTAGACTATCCATCACAGAATCATAATGCTTAAGCAGCATGAAGTCGTAAAGCCAGCAGTAAAGTAGGCATGCTCCACTGCAGCCAGTTCTCTCCCCCCATCTGTGTCTATCTCTCTCTCTTTGTCTCTCTCTCCCCCTCCCTCTCCTTCTCCCTCTGTCTCTCCCTCTCTCTTTCCTTCTCTCTCCATCTCCCTCCCTTCACTCCTACCTCCCTTCCCTTCTCCATCCATTCCTCTTTCTTTCCCTCCCTAACCCAACGCCTTATGTCTGGGCTATTTTGTAAACATATTGGAGTGAAAATATTTCTTTGAGAAATATTTTCCACCACCCTGCTGGTGGACTACTGGGGACCTCCTGAAGGTGGACTCCCTACCCTGCCTAGCAAGAGTACAAAATTCAGGAGAAAGCCATATGAGTCTCTCATTTGTCCAATAAATATTGGTTGCATACCTACCATGTACTAGGACCTGCCCTAGGCAATAGAAACATCTAAGAAGCAAACCAAAAATTATCCCATCCAGGTGATTACAACTTTCCAGTGAAGGAAGCCGGGACACCAACAAATATAACAACGACTTTTATTATATAGGATGTTAAAAGGTGCTGAGTTGGGTGGGGGAGATAGCTCAGTGGCATAAGCCCCAGCCTGTCAAGCATAAGATCTGAGTGCCAATGCCCCCCTTCCAAAAATAAGATGCTGAGTGCTTTGGAAAATACAGACAGAGGAAGAGAAGTGGGATTCCTGGGCTGCAGAATCAAAGAGGATAGCAATAGGGCAGATTAGAGACTAAAGTAAGAACAAACAGATGATCAGAGCCCAAAATCTAAGAAGGTCCCTGGTCTCTGGGTCATACAGGTGCAAGTCAGCACTTGAGACTCTAAGAAATTTAAATGTCTCCTTAAATTTCATGATCTGGGATCCTCTTCATTTGCCTCATCCTAGCACAGGTAGGTCCTACGTAGAGATCTCTTTAAGAAAGTGAGGTTTTAGCCAAAATAACCTCAAAAACAGGACAAATTCAAAGGACTCACATTTTTCCTGATGTGAAATCTTACAATAAAACAGTACAGTACATAAAGACAGACATATAGGCCAAAGGGATAGAAGAGAGATCCCAGAAATATACCTTCAGGTACACAGTCAAATGTCTGTAACAAAGAATATAGACTATTCAATGGGAAAAGGTCTATTTTTTTATGTGTGTACCAGGAATCTAACTCAGAGCCTTGTACTTGCTAGGCAGGTCCTGTGCAGCTGAGCTATATACCCAGCTCCATTAATTTTTTTTTTTTTTTTTTTTTTTTTTTTTTTGGTGGAACCAGGGATTGAACTCAGGCCCTTGAGCTTGCCAGGCAAGTGCTTATTCTACTGAGCCATCTCCCTGGCCCCCTATTTTTTCTGATAATAACATTGAGAAAACTGGGTATCTACAGATAAAATGATAAAGTAAGATTCTCATCCGGTACTGTATGTAAAAATAATCTTATACTATATATATAAAAATTAACTGAAAATAGATTAAATGCCTAAACTTAAGACCTAAAGCTATAAAAATCTTAGAAATAACATAGGGAAGTGTTTCATGATATTGAATTTAGCAATGGATTCTTAGATACAAAACCTAAGCCACAAAAAATGAAGGAAAATATAGATAAACCAGACTACATCAAAATGCTAAAATTTCTGTACATCAGAGGACACAACAGAATAAAAGGCATTTGCCTTGGAGGAAATGCAAAAGACAAATCTAATCAGAGATTAATACCTAGAGAAATTAAAGAACTCCAACTCAACAAGAAGAACAACAAAAACTAGGCAAAGGAGTTGAGCAGATCTTTTCCCAAACAAGCTACAAAAAATGGCCATACCCACGTGAAAACCATCACTGTCACTACGTGTGTGGTTAATCTTAAGTGTATCAACTTGATTGACTTGGAAGCTGCCAACGGGATTAGGAAACCACACTTCTGGATGTTTCTCGGTAGGTCCCGGAGGTGTGGCCTCAGTTAATATATCTGGTCTTTCATTCCTTCTTCTCTGGTATTCTCCCCACTCTAGTTCCCAGCAGCAGTGAATTAAGCAGCTTTTCTCTAGCGTGTCATTCTGCAATGAGGTTTCTGCCTTGGGTCCAGCCCATCATGGTCTGGATCCCCTGAAATAGTGAGCGAAAATGAACTTCTCCTAAATATTGGTTATTTAGTTCCAGCAACATGGAAGCTGATTAATAACTGAAATTGGTACCAGCTATGGGGTTACTGTTGCTACTACACCTAACCAGATGGTTCGAAAACCTTTGGAACCAGTTTATAGAAGGAATTTGGAAAAATCTGCAGATGTATGTATAGTAGAGAAACCCTAGAAAGCTGTAAGCAGAGCTCTGATTTAGGTCAGAGCACAGAAGACCAGACTGTTGATAGGAATGCAGATAGTTAAGGCCAGGCTCAGATTTCCATTAGAAATAAGGGCTCATGTCCTGAGACTTTGTGGAAAAGTGAAATGAAGGGTGATGAAATAATTGATCTGGAAGAGAAAATTTCAGTAAAGCCCAATATAGCTGTGGCACAGGTATGAATGACTGCTTTAAGCTAAATTTGCAGTGAGAATCAGAGGCAAAAAGCAGAGCAGAAAAACTTAATTGTGGCCCAGAAGAAACCATGCATAAATCTGTAGTTAAGCAGGTGTGGTTGCTAAAGAGATAAGAACCATTGGAAATAAACCAAGTAATTTGTATAGGGAATAGTAGGAAGATGCTTTACACACATCTTACAAGTCAGAAAAAAAGAGGGGCAGGGAGATGGCTCAGTGGAATAAGCGCTTCCCTAGCAAGAGCAAGGGTCTGAGTTCAATCCCTGGTTCTGCCGAAAAAAAAGAAGTCAGGAAGATCCCCACTATTCACAGGCTCAAGAGTGCAAATGGGTCAACCTTTCATTTTAGAAGAGAGTCCCTGGGAGTCCTGCTCAGGAAAGGCCTCCTAATAAATTAGTTCCCTGGAGTTAATTTCATTGTTCTCAGCCATCCAGGCACTCAGAGATCACTGCAGCCATTGTCCAAGGGGCCCTGGCTACAGCTTCCTCTGCCAACAGATCTCAGCATCATCCATAGGGTGTTGGTTTTATCATCATGAAAAATGCAAGCTTCTGCCCAGATTTCAAAGAAAGACACAGGAAGCCAGCCCAGGATCCCCTGAGAGGGCAGTGTCTGAAGCTCTGGGAATGAAACCAAATGTGCAAGTAGAGACCTCAGGAAGCCAGAAATGCCAGGAACATAGAACATCTGCTGAGGAAATGTGCCAACTGAAAATATCTCAGGAAAGAGACCATTTGGGCTGAAAACAGCAAGGTCCTGGGGTGGTGGGCAGTTAACCCCACTCAAACTCACATCTGAACCCATGTACCCTGGATGCTGAAAATAAGGCTACATAACTTAATGTTTGCTATTCTGGATTTTAGTCTTTCTTTCATCCCCCTCTCCCTCCCTTTTGGAATGGGAATGCTTGCCCTGTGCCACTGTACCTTGGGATTATGTACTTTATATTTTACTTTAACAGGGCTTTACAGCTAAGACTTGAATCTCGAAAGAGACATGTACTTTGTCTTTTGAAAACTGCCAGAATTTCTGAGACTTTGGAGAAGCAATTATTTCAATTTTGGATATACCCAGGACAGTTGTAACACGTTAGGCAGAATTATTCATTGCTGTTGTATTCATCTGGCGATAAAGTGTGGAGATGTATTTGGGTCTGGGTTTATTTTCTTGTTGGTGAGACGCAATACTTAACATAATTTAAAGGGACAGAGATTTTTTCTGGCTCATGACTCTTAGAGGATTCAGTCTGTAATTGGTTGACTCTGAGACAGAAAGGACATGGTGGAAAGGTGTGGCACATGAAAGCTGCCCACACCATGGCATGCAGGATGCAGGGAGAAGCAAGGAGCTGGAGACAGAGATGTATGCAGGTCACATACTGAAGAGCCCACCTTCTCCAACCAGGACCAATCTCCCAGCTATGGATCTGTCAGTAGGTTAATCCCTTGACAGTGCCTCATGATCCAGTCACCTCCTAAAACTCCAAGCTCTGAGCAGTTTTAGGAGACATTCTAGATCTAAACCATAGCAACTATCAAGCTGACAATGATCTGAAAATGTTGGTTAAACTTAACTGCATCAGCTTGACTGACATGGAAGGAATTAGTCACTTCTGGGAGTTTCTTAGGCATGGATGCACGACCTTGAGGTCATGGATGCATGATCTTGCCCATAACTCTCTGATACCCCTTCCTTGTTTAGCTTCTTGGTCCCCATGAATTAAGTATCTCTACTCCCCCACCTCCTTCTGCCATGATATTTCTGCCTTGGAACCAGCCATGGTCAGTATCCCTTAAAACTGTGAGCAAAAATAACCTTTCATGCTTTAACTCATGCATGCTGGTATTTGGTCCCAGCAATAAGAAAGCTGACTAATATGGCACGGGAATGCAATGAGTTATTTCTTTACATTCATCAGGATAAACTGTGAGTAAGAATGGATGATGATACAGCTAGGATGCAGAAAAGTATTGAGTACCCTCAAAATACTAAAAATAGAACTATTATATAATTTAATAATCCCACTACTAGATATCTACCTAAAAGAATACAAAAATTATCCCAAAGAAATATTTTTACTCCAATATGTTTACAAAATAGTCCAGACATAAAAGCAATCCAAGTATCCACTGAGTACATCATGCTAAATGAAAAAAACGTCACATAAAGACAAATACTGTCTGACTCTACTTATATGGGGTCCATAGAGTGGTCAAATTCATAAGAGATAGAAAACAGGATAATGGTTACTAGAGACTGGCTGTAGAAAGGAATGGGGAATTACTATGTAATGGATAGCCAGTTTCAGTTTTGCAAGACAAAAGAAATTGAGGAGAGGGTGATATGATGTTTGTACAACCTAACTGAACTGTACACTTAAAAGAGATCAAGATAGAGCCAGGTGTGGAGACACATGCCTGCAATTTCAGCATCGTAGGAGATAGTAGAAGAATCTCAAGTTTGAGTCCAACCTGGGCAACTTAGAAACTTAGCAAGACTCAAAATAATAAATAAAATGTATTGTGGATGTAGCCTAGTGAAAAGTCCCTAGGTTCAAATGCAGTACCACAGAAAAAGGAATTAAAAGTAAATTTAAAGTTACATGTATTTAAAATCCAATGAGAAGGAGGAAGGGGATGTGGGTGGGGGTGGTGATAGGGTGATAGAGGAGGAGGTCAGGTCAGAGTAAGCACTTAAAGGAGGTGAGGAAGTTAGCCAAGGAGGAGGAACAGTAGATCAGGTTCTAAAGTGACAGTGTGCTTGATGTGAGGGGACCACAACCACGGTGTGGTGGAACCACCTGACTACATCCCATGCCCGTGACATTGCATTATACAGCTGCTGATACCTTAGATCATAGTTCTGGACCAGCTTCAGTCAAGTGTCTACTTCTTTAAGCCCCTGCTTACCAAGCAGGTTCCAGAGACAAGAATCTTGTAAAATGCGCCCAAGTAACATATGTATCTGTAATGGACACTGTACACAGAGAGCCAAATGGTCTTGCTCCTCATTTGTCCCCAACCCCTGACAGTGCAAGCTGGACCCGGGTTGAGGCATCCGCAGCTGTTCACCCATGAGCAATGTGCTAGAAAGGAGAGCTTGAAGAGGAGCAAGCACAGCAATCCATGCTCCACAGTGGAATAAAGTCCTTGAGATATAGATAAGGCACCAGAGACTTAATGGATTATGTTGCTGCACCAGCATCAGTGATCCATAAGCTGCATCATTCCCCAGTCAGCTGATAGTGAGGTCTCAGGCAAATCAGTGATCAAACTTTAAAAGATGGTCTATGAACCACTAATCTCACAGAAGAACCACTGTGCAAAAGTTTACTGTAGCCATATGAAAGGAATTTTTATGAACCCTCTAAATCTGCTGATATACTCAGGGAGCGGGTACATCAGTGGTATATTTAAAAGTCTATGTGGAAGTAAACATTTTACTGCATGTT
Source organism: Ctenomys sociabilis (assembly GCA_004027165.1). Lineage (NCBI taxonomy): Eukaryota > Metazoa > Chordata > Mammalia > Rodentia > Ctenomyidae > Ctenomys > Ctenomys sociabilis. Next base: position 8,681 of record PVKA01016007.1, on the reverse strand, counting down.
TGGGAAGAAGGGAAAAGATAGCCAAGATTCATATTTTTCCAGGGCAAATGAGGTCATGGGCCAGTTTATAGCTGGTTTTCCCTCCCATGAGGTCCTGTAAAGATTCACAAAGGCCCCAAAATATTTTTGCTTTGCTAACTCCTAGAGGTTTATGGGATTTGAGCAAAATTCAGCAGTAAGCATTCTCAAAAAGACAGTCCAGGAGACAACAGATGGAAAATGTCAAAGTGAAGCAAGCCACGACACCTGTGCCCTCCTACGGCCCAAGGACTGAGGACCCAGGTCCTCAGGCAGACATATTGAAGACTAAGGCAGGCCTTAATGTAGAGCCTGGGTCTACAAGGAGAACAAAGGATGATCCTTCCACCTACCCCTGCTCCCCAGAGCTGTCGCAGTTTCCAGCAAGGGCATCATAGGACACCAGATTCTTTAGGAACTGTCATGTGATCTCAGTGGGAATATTTGTGATTTGGCTGCTAAGCATGTATTGTTACTTCTCTTTAGGTTCTTCAAGGATCTTCTCCCACTTCTTGAGTATCTTGCATTCACCTAGCCAAGAAGCAACCTAGCTAGGCTTGGCCAATCACCCTCCATTTCCCAGGTGAGGTGGTGCAGGGAAGGAGCCCTTTCACTCCAGCCCTGATGTCTGGATTTGCTGAAGCAGCCAGGTGTCCACCGTTGCCTACCACTTTGCAGAATCTTGAGCCACCCTGGTTCCTCTCCTTTTCCCAAGCCTTGTTCTTCAGCATTCCCATCCTCTCTTGAGCTGTCTGGAAGCCTTCCAGGAATTTCCTAAAGTGCTGGATTTTGTTTTCGTTGCCTGTCAGCAAAGAATCCTGAGGGGTACAGATGAACATAGCCTCTGGGCACGCTGCTAACACAAACATCAAAAGTGCTTGCACCTACATCTCTAGACACTCATTCTGCCCCCAGAGGCCTGATCTTACCAACATCCTGGGCTTTCAAATAAAGGGCTGAGGGGCTGCTGAGTCATTATTTGCAAAGCCACATGTAGGTCTTAGAATTCATGATCTGGTAGAGGCAAGGGGTAAACCCTCAAGCTTTCCCGATGACCCTCAGGCCCAGGTGCCACTGTGAATTGGAAGCACTATCCAGAGTCCTAGATTTACTTTCATTTTTAATAGTAAAAAGTGCACATGATACAAAATTTTACTGTTTTTAAGTGTAGATTCAGTGGTAGAGCACTTGCCATGTGTGTTTAAGGCCCTAGATTCAGTCTCTCAGCAATACACACACACACACACACACATATTCACGTTATGTGCAGTCATCACCACCATCCCTCCCCAGAACACTTCATTTTTTCCAGTTGAAACTATACACTTATTAAACAACATTTCTCAGTCCTCTCCCTCCTGCATCCTTCAGCCACTGATAACCACTCTTTTACATCTTCCTGACTGCTGTAAGAACCCTACATGAGTGGGATCATATGGCTTGTCTTTTAGTGACTGTCTCATTTCACTTAGCATAGTATTCACAAGGTCTGTCTGTGCTGTAGCATGTGTCAGAATTCCCTTCCCTTTCTAGACTGAATAGTATTCTATCACACGGTTACAACACTTTTTAACCTACCTACTCCCCTATCGATGGACACTTGGCTTGCTTCCATCTTTTGACTACTGCACATAATGCTGCTACGATGGTAGGCACACAAATACCTGCTTGGGTCCTTAGTTCCAGGTGGAGGTGGGGGACTGGCATTTTCTGTTCTTGTTTAACTATATTTACTTTTGAAGACAGCCCAACATGAGCTGCACAACCCTGCCTTTTTATAAGAACAAACTACTAATGTGATATATTTTTGAGCAATTGCTTTGCATAAAACAGTGAGTTAGGTTCAAAGGCCACAAAGATGAGTACACTGAGACTCTTCCTTGGTCCCCTGTCTCATAGCCCCAAGGGCTCAGACATGATAAGTCCTCTAAGAGCTCTGAAGAGTGGAGACCAGAATAGCTGGTGAGAAGCTGGGTAGACCATGAAGGATGCTAGGGTGCAGAACAGCAGAAGTGATCACACTTGATGAAAAAGACTTAGAAAAGTATAGATGCTCAGTACGTGTATAGTAACTACTGGTCAGGAGCTCTAACCTTCTCTTCCTCCTCTTCCTCCATGCTCAGTACGTATATAGTAACTACTGGTCAGGAGCTCTAACCTTCTCTTCCTCCTCTTCCTCATCCTCTTCTTCCTCCTCTTCCCCATCTTCATTTTCCTTCTTTTTCTTATTTTTTTAAGAACTAGGGATTAAACCCACATTTTGCCATCACCCTATTAGACAAGGTCCAATACAGGCTATTCAAACTCTCCTCATTGCAGGGTGGGATGGGAATGCACCCTCATGGACAAGAATTTCACATGAATTTTCAAGGCTGGCAGTGAATTTTTTAGTGCCTGTTATCTTGCATAAGTTGTTTATCTTAGCATAAGTTATCTAAGCCTCTATAACCTCATTTGAAAACTAGAAGAGTGGCAAGAATTGAATGGAATCATCTATTTATTTAGTTCAGTATCTGGCCCCAGGAATAGATTCCTACTAGCTCCATCTAAGCAAGAATTCTGTTTTTCTCACTGCTTTATCCACCAGCACCTAGAAAAGTATAGATGCTCAGTGGATGTATAGTACCTATTGGTCAGTATGTCTAACCTTCCTCCTCCTCTTTTTGCTTCTTTTTCTGTTTTTGTTTTTTTTTTTTAAGAACTAGGGATTGAACCCATGGCCTCCATACTGAGCTACATCTCCAGTTTTCTTTTTATTTTGAGGCAAAGTCTCACTAAGTCACTAAGCTGCCCAGGCTGAGGGGAAAAAAACTGCAATCCTCATGTCTCAGCCTCCCAGAGAAGTAAGATTACAAGTGTGTACCACCATATTCAGTTTAGTCTTCAAATTTTAAGCCAAAAAAGACAGGCAGTATGTATATATATTTTTTTTAATTTTTTTTTTTTTTTAGTAAATAGCCACCCCTCTATGCACATCTCTCTAGCACTGGAGCTAGATGCCTGCAAACAGCATTTTCCAACTCTTTTTGCTAGCTGGCTGAATTCAGCTAGGTTCTACCAATAAGAAACCCTGGGGTGAAAAGCATGAAGAAGGAAGCCATTTTTCCTAGCCTCTCCAGCAGGAGTAGCAGGAGCAGCTGTGGAAGAGCCTAGCCAGGGAAGGGACAGCAGCCAAGACAATAACAGTGGCAGCAGCAACAGGCCAGAAAATGCAGACCCAGGTTCCATCTCAGCCAGCTTTTTCTTAGCAGCAACAGTCTCAGCTCCACACCATGGGTGCTAGTTAACTTCTTTTTCCCTGTTGTTTCTCAACCCTTGGGAGTGGTAGACACTTTCAGTAGCTGTTTATCAAGGAGTAAACTCACCACTCTTTTTTTTGCTCTTTGCACTCTTTTAACACCTCTATAGCCAATTTCCTATATTATAGTCCCAGTTTTAAAATACCTGGGAATGTTTTACTAAATAGACTCCAACTGATGTAGTTAACTTACTCTTGAAGTAAGTATCTAAGGACTTCATTACAGGCTTTCTCCACCATCACCCAAGGCCTAATGCTATCTCTTCATCTCAGTTCAGGGAGGATATGATGAAGAATCCCCAGTGTTTTCCTAGCCTCCTCTGAGACACAGTGTCAGCTGGTCATTGTAAAACAGGCCCTGCTAAGGGCACACATGCTGCTGAGATCTGTTTGCCAGACTTGCACCAAGATAGCTGGACTCACCTGGGGGATATCTTTTTCTGTATACATAGGCTGACAATAACCCTGCTAAGATATCTCCAAGCCCTTGTGTGGTGGGGAGAGGATGTGGTTCCCAGACGATGCAGGGGACAAATCTTTCCATCAGGAATGGGTATTTTCACTCAGGCAGAGGCTGGACCAGATCAAGACAGATATAAGACCTAGTAGAGCTCTGAAGCAACCCCAAACTTGACATTCAATTATACAAAACATGCTCTGCCCTCTACCCCATTCTGTGTGGCTGAGCTAGAAAGCTGAGACCCCAGTCACCATGAATCTTTCTGCAGGGCTCCTCCTACTACAAGAAGAGGCTGCTTAAGCATCTCCTGATCACTAGCAAACTGGGCCACACCTTAGGGCCACCATATCCCTCCAGGTACATATGTCAACACTACACACTTGAAGGGTTTCGGGTACCTTTGGCTTAAAACAATACAATGAAGCAAACACTCACATCTGGGCTCCCCAGCCCTGCAGAGCTCCATGCTTACGTTCCTATTGCTGGGAACCCATGCTACCCCCCAAGTTCACTTAAATGGAGGCATCCACAGTCATGCAAGAGAGTGCAAGTATGCTTGAAACCCTGAAACAACCCCTCACCATATGTGTCGATTTAAATGGAAACCAAACGGGGACGGATTCTGACGACAGTCTGTCACCGACTGCAGTATTGCTTCCTCCAGTTAATTTATGTCTTCCGTAATCAAGTGAATGCTTTTTAAAAGGCTCCACCTGTGGTGGCACTTTTTTCTTTTTTTTCCCCCCATACGTTCATATTCAAAGGTCCCCAGCCCATGAGTTAATAGTCATTTTAAGACACGGCACTCTCATAGCACTTTATCTTCCACACTCTTTACCTGTATTAATTAATTAGTGCTATAAATACAACCAGCACATGACTATTCTGGACCTAATCAGTCACTGACTCAGCTCAAGACCTGGAGAGAAATTAGGAAAATTGAATCTTTCAAAAGTTAGGCCTACTTAAGGTAATGTAGTCAATTCTGTCCTAAAGGTCAATGGGGAGTGGTGGAGTCAGACTCCAATAAGGGACAAAAGCAATTTCTAGAACAGCAAGAGAGAAATTCCAGTTGAATGATGTTTTCTTGCCGACTGAGTATACTAAATGTGGTTACTAAATGTCTCTTCCTGGGCTATATGATAAGCATTAGTAAATAGCATGAGACCTTTCTTACTTTTAAACTACTATGGTAGAGCAAGGCACTACCCAGTTACAGACCAAGCTCATAAAGTTTAACCCTTAGAATCAAGCAAAGGAAATCAAGGGATTTTGGGGTTGTTATATAATAGTTACTAAGCCATTCAGAAATATATTAGGGCTAGGAGTATAATTCAGTGATAGAGCATGTGCTTACATGTACAAAATACTGAGTTCAACCTCCACACCCAAAAAAAACTGTGTATATTTATTGAACTTTCCAGTGGATTTCACACCAGGCATACTGAGAAAAACACTTGTCTCCATTCTTTAAGGGCTTGGAGCTGATAAAGAAGGTTGATATGTAAGCAAGAAATGTACCTAGGATTCCAGGATACTTAATCCAAGGTGTGGGAGGAGGGGGAGTTGAACAAAAGGATATACTTGATTTTCCAACTCACCCGGCTGTAGATGCATCAGGAAAGACAGCCAGAAGAAGGACGTTCTGTTGGTTGAACTTAGATCTCAAGGACTGCTTATAGTACCAGAGCTTCCATTTAGCTTTCACCTTAACTCTGAGTTTCTACATCCAGTTTTGATTCTGATTCTAGATTGCTTCTGATATTGGGTCTTCCTCATGCTAAACTTTGGCCTCACCCTACATTGGGCTTTTCTCTGCATTCCAGACAAATAAAGCTAAGTGAGTCAGAAGAGGAAAGGGCATTCTGGATACCTATAGCCATCTTAGGAATGTCATTTTTCTGGCTCAATTTTCTTAGTTTCTTATTCACTGGATATTATAGAATCCGTCGCACCCAGACTCTTACCATAGATGTGTGAGTAGGTGAATTGCTATAGTAACATTAAATTTGCTTATGTTCTTTGCCCACCTTGCTGATTAAATTCAACCACAGTTGTACACATAGAGCTCAAGGTCCTTAACATCACTCCAACAATGAGAAAGACTCTGTGGGGTTCTGGCTGGGAACTTGGGTCTTAAAGGGGATGCATAGGTGTACAATGTCAAGTCCACTAGCAGCCCTGGAAGTGCAGGGTGGGTCAGCTGGATTTTGCCTGCTTAGGGGAAAGAGAGGATATTACCAGGAAGTCCAGAGTCCATTTCCTATAGTGGAAGGCCACTTCCAACAGGGAGGTTGAAGCAGTGAGAGAAAACCATTGCATTGTAAGGGAAGCTGTTGGGAAGAGCAGGAATATTCAGGGCATGCTGAGGAGTGGGGACAGCAACCCTGTGTCAAACACTCACCCTGAATATGCTTGTAGGGACTCACTGGTGTCTCAGGTATCCTGGAGAGAAATGGTTGCAGGAATGAGGAAAAGATAAACAAGAAGACAAGAGCTGGGTCAGGTGGTGGCCCATTCCCACCTGACCCAGCTCTTGTCTTGCCAAAACAGTAGGGGCATTTGTTTATACCTTTTCAAAGCTAGTATCACAGGACACAAGGTTGCCTAGCAACTAATAGCCAAACTGACCAGGCAGGATGTTTTTTCTCAAGACTCAAGTAGCTTGACTGCTTTGGGCACTCTGGCATTGGCCTGCCCTCCCACATATAATCAATTTCCAACTTCAGTGGCTCCCAACAATGGGCTTGGACTTCTTCAGGTTTTCCATTTTGTGTGCTCCTCCAGGGTCCCACTCCCTCATCTTTTACTTGGTTGAACATGTTCCAATAGCAGCAAAGGCAGGAACAGTTCCCCTCATAGCTGCCCGTATGGACAGAATCTCTGTCTCCTGTATTTTCTCACCCCACACCCCTGCAAACCAGCAATCCAGCTCTATTCTGAGGTGGCCCACCTCACAAGAGAACTCTTCTGGGTAGGAAGAGATCTGTTTTCTTCTGGCTTCCTTGATGCAACGAACTACTCCCAGATATTCTCCATCTGTTCCTCATGAAAGAGTCAAAAAGGTCCAAAGACAGATGCTTCATTCACCCACATAGAAAGAAAAAGAATTCTCTGGTGGAACAAAGTCATTCTGAGCAGCTATAGATGAGAGAGTAAGAAAATGAAAAAGGAAAACATCGATTTTTATTTTCTTAAAGTCTTCAAATCAACCCCCACAATCAGGCCGGAGGGGGCCCTGGCTGCCTTCATTATTCCTAGACCCATGAGACTCACACTGAGGTTTTCCTGGTATAGACACTGCCAGCCACTTGTGGATACTTCTCAAATTCTCCTGCTTGGAAGAGCAGTTTTAGTGATGTCTTACTAATGTCTTCTCTATTTTCAGAAAGATCCCTGACCATATAATCAGGGATCTTTAAAAGCATCAAGTATCCAATTCTATTCTAAGCACATACCCCAACATCCTTTAGCATACAGAAATCCTACTACCTCCTAGACACTTTGTTTTCAGCCTTATGAACAAATAAAAATGGTATATATTTCAGGTATACAGCACAATCATTTGAAACACATACATAATTAGGCCTGGTATCTGCAGAAGATTAATTCCAGGACCCTCAAGAATATCAACACCGTCCATGCCCGCCATGGCCGACAAAAAGGATATGTCTTTGGATATGTCATTAAGCTGAACCAGAGCCAGCGAGGTGGCTGCGGTGGGGGCCGCGGACACAGCAGGGCCAGCTCCCAGGGTGGCCATGGATGGGGGGGGCACAGACCACAGCGCGAGTGAATCGAAGCAGCGGTCCCATGCGGAATCAGGCAGCAGCTGAAGGAACTGGCCGGCGCCCTAGAGCAGGCAGAAGCAACTTCCCAACAAGTGGCAGCATGATCTTTTTGACAGTGGTTTTGGGGGTGGTGCTGGTGTGGAGACCGGTGGAAAGTTGTTGGTGTCAAACCTGGACTTCGGAGTATCAGACGCAGATATTCCGGAACTCTCCGCTGAACTTGGAACCCTGAAAAAGGCAGCTGTGCACTACAGTCGCTCTGGCCGAAGTTTAGGAACAGCAGGCAGACGCCCTGAAGGCTATGAAACAGTACAATGGGGTCCCTCTGGATGGCCGCCCCATGAATATCCATCTTGTCACATCACAGATTGAAACACAACAAAGACCTGCGCAGAGCATAAACGGAAGTGGCTATGGCTAGAAACCGTGGCTCTGGAGGTTTTGGTGGTGTTGGTGGCACCCGGAGAGGGACCTGTGGAGGCAGCTGAGGAAGAGGCAGAGGCACTGGCAGGAACTCAAAGCAGCAGCGTTTTGCAGAGGAGCTGGATGCACAGCTGGATGCCTATAATGCAAGGATGGACACCAGCTACACCACCGATCTGTGCGGAGAGGACCGGGGCTTCATCTGCTCTCTGGGAGGAGGGGATGGGACTGGGCTATGTGGCCAATGATCATTTTGTTTATGTTTTAAGAGAGGATTTAAAAACTCATGTAAAGTTTTTTGATTTTCTTTTTTGTTTGTTTGTTTTTTTCCTTTCTTTCTTTTTCTTTTTTAATTCTGAGACAGACCTGTTTTGTACTGAGTTATTTTGGGTTTTTTTTTTTTTTTTTTTTTTTTTTTTTTTTTTTTTTTGGTGCAGGGTCTCACTATGCATGCAACCCACATTCATAGTAATCTTCCTGCTTTTTGCCTCCCATGTGCTGGGATTACAGGTGCACACTTGGGGAACCAAGGATTGAACACTGGTCCCTGCGCTTACCTAAGCAAGTGCTTAGTCCGCTGAGCTATACCGCCGGCCCTTGTACTGAGTTATTTTGGGGATAAATTTTACTGGTTGCTGTTGAGGAGAAGGTGGCATTTTCACCTTTGCCATACTAAACTAGAAATGTTTTT